>CATIWR010124549.1:0-33658 GCA_949677035.1 Omphalea diandra | reverse complement strand
AGGTTTTGTGTTAGCCTAGAAAACACTTTATTGTAAGGTTGTGTGTTAGCCATTAAAACACAAGTTGTAGTAAGTTGGGTGTGAGCTTGAAAACACCATTGACTTAGTAAAATACCCAATTGAGTGATTGGAGAGTGGACGTAGGGATTGTTTTACTCGAACCACTATAAAATCTTTGTGTCCTTACTATTCTTTCTTCTTCTCTTCATCTTTATTTTAAATTTTTATACACCAATTCAACCCCCCCCCCCCTTTTTGGTGTCTAGGGACAACAGAGGAGGATGGAGTATGGTACAATTATGATGAGGATATTGTACATGTGATGACCTCCTATTTTATTAATATCTTTAAGCCAATTGCCCCTATGAATATGTCTCGTGTTTTAGAAACTATAGAACCTAGGGTTAATGCAAATATGAATACCATGTTGATGAGACCATACACTGTTGAGGAGGTTCGCCAAACATTGAAACAAATGCATGCCTTAAAATCTCCAAGTCTAGACGGTATGCCTCTTTTAATTTTTTCAAAAATTTTAGCATGTTGTTCATTCTGATGTTGTTAATATGGCTTTAGAAATTCTTAAGCATGGTCATGATCCTTTTATTTTAAATCATACTTCTATTATTCTTATTCTTAAGATTAAACATCCTGAGTTCACTAAGGATTTTCATCCTATAAGTTTGTGTAATGTAATTTGTAGGATTGTCGCAAAGGTTATAGTGAATAGGTTGAAGCATATCCTTCCTCATGTTATTTCTTCATATCAGAGTGCTTTTTTACCTAGTCGCTTAATAACTTATAACGCTATGGTCACCTTTGAGATTTTTCATACAATGAAAAAAAGAGTTTTGGGGAGAAAGGATAGTTTAGCTGTTAATCTTGATATAAGCAAAGCATATGATAGAGTGGAGTGACCCTTTTTACATTATATTCTTGCAAAAATGGGTCCTAATTAGATAAAATTGATTATGAGATGTATCACTTTTGTTTCATATTCTTTGTTAATTAATGGTGTTTCGCAACAATGATTCTATGACATCCCTATCCACATTCATTAGCATCCTTACATGAACATATGTATTAGATAAATGATCCTTTAAATATGTGAATTTGATAAGCATGAGGATGAATCTTGTACCAACACATTTAGGGCAATTGAACATGAATGTGAGGTTTGCATAGTTGCATGACAAATTACCATATGTTATGTGTATGTTATAGTATTATAAATAATGGTTTTTTGGAACTTATTTAAAAGTATAAGAAGCATATAGGGATTAGGAGATGGATGAAGGCGATGAAGGAATGAAGAAAAGGGACTAAATAAGGAAAATTAAACTTCTAATCAATGGTAGTGTGCCACTATAATTTTATCCTATTAGAGTAGGTATACAAATTAAATTTCTCTTCCTTTAGAGTCAGATTAGAGAGGTAAAAATATGAGGGACAACAAAAAGGAAGGAAGGATGGAGGAAGAAAAAGAAGAGAAAGAAAAAGTAAGCTAACTAGGAAGGAACCCTAAGCTTTTCTAGTTTTGGCAAAAGAGGTAAGTGATTTTATCTTCATCCTACGTGAAATTCCTCCCTTATGACATGTTAAACATGCATAATTAGTAAGAATTATGGAGTAACTTGAGTTAGAGCTCATGTGTGGAACTTGAAGCTTAAGAGAAACAAGAGTCGATTGTATTGGTTTTGTTGTTAGAGCAGATTTTTGCACCCATAATTTTATAACATTAAAAGAGGAATTAGGGAAAGTATAAAACACAAAACTTGTAGGTCTATGCCTCATCTAAATGCATGTAAATCAGTTTTACTTAATATGGTATGTGTGAAGAGCTATGACTCCTTCATTAGGGTTGGTTCATAACCTGCCAAGATCTCCTCAGTCTAGTTTCTTTCATATATTTTAAAATCTTATGTGCCAATTTAGATAAAGTGCAAAATATGAAACTTGTAGTTTTATATTCCCTATAAATTCCTATAAAATGGTTTTCCTTAATTTGTTGTGTGGAAAGAGATATATCTTTTTCATTGTGATTGACCCTTAACCTGATGAAACCTATTTTATCTCTTAATTTTGTTCTCTAAGAATTTGATGGTTATACAATTGGAATTTGGCAATGTTCCAAACTTAAAATTTGTATATTTATGTCTCATATATATTTATGTAAAATAGTTTTGCCAAATATATTGTGGGTTAGAAGATATTGCTCCTTCATCATGACCAATTCTCAAAGTGTTGAAACTTGCTCATCTGGAGATTGACCATTTATTTCGGTCACATTATAGACTGAATTTGACAATATGAAAAGCATTAGAAATGTTTTGTTTTGTGTTATGTAGCTTTTGGTAAATCATTTTTGCAATTGAATTTGTATAATTTGAGATATGCCTAGGAATGTAAGACCTATTCAGACTGCAATCACATTAAAATGGGGCGGAATTCAAAAATCACCACATTTTTTATAGGCCTTATATTCACCTAAATTTGGACAATATAGTATCAATATGTGTCTAATTTTTGTAGAAAAAAGAATCAGCTCAATTGGATATATATATTTAGAGTTATTACTGTGAGAGTGCAATAAGGTCATACTACCATATAAGAATAATAACCTTAAATACTAGACTCACTTGCATAAAACATAACCATTGTTGCATACCATGCATGCAAACTCATTTTAAAATTTTATAATGACAAATGTATCAAATATTTAGATCTCAACACATTAAGGAAGCCTAAGAGAGAGGTTCAAACCTACCATAGAGGTTGGTTGCATTAAAAGTGAGTAAAAGTTATAATTGGATTCTAATGTGTATGTGTGATGATTTTATGATATGATTTTGTTCTATTACGTGTATATGTGACTAAATTATGACATTTTACATGTGAATACAAGTTAAGTGACACTTATATAATTTTAATGATTACTTGGTATACCAATGTGAATGAATACTTGCATATAGAACTAAAAGGGATGTTGTGAACAACTTGTCAAACACTTGCAAAATGCTTGAAAAAAAGGACCAATATGTCCTATTATGGCGCATGTTATCGATCAAATGAATCACATGTTATATGCTAGCCAACAAAATCAAATGTAACTTGAATCGCATGAATTTCCAGGAGCAGCATTTACCTTGCAAGGTCACGACAAAAACAAATAATTTGTTGCATTTGCACTTGCATAAGTTAATACATGTACGTATAATATATCTTAACAATTGATTATTGATTGTGTCCTTAGAATCTTATTATTATTTTTATTCATTAAAGGGGATAGCATATGTGTACATTAAATACCTATAGGATTGTGTATGATTGATGAGTTAACCTTTATGCATATGAATTTTTGGATATGAATGTCATACTTCATAAATGTAAATAGGTGTTACAGATTCTATATTGAGAAGGTTCTTTGTCAGGGAGATCCCTGTTCGCCTTATCTTTTTTTGATTTGTGCAGAAGGTCTATCTTCACTGATTAAGCATGTTGAGCATACTAGTGATATTTATGGGTTTCAAGTGAGAAGAGGGGAATCTTCAATATCTCATCTAGTTTTTGCTTATGATAGTATCTTATTTACCCAAGCTACTACCTAAGAATGTGATAAGATTGTGGAGCCACTTCGAATCTATGAGGAAACATCTAGACAACAAATTAATTTGGACAAATCTGAACTCTTAGTTAGTAGGAATGTGTCTGATGAAGTCAAACAACAGCTAAAAGATCATTTAGGAGTAAAGGCAGCTGATAGTCATGAGAAATATACTGGCCTACGTACTTTTTGTCCAAGATAGGGTCATTAGTCCATTGAAAGGATGGAAGGAACGAACATTATCAAAGGCAGGTAAGGAGGTTCTTTTGAAAGCAGTTATCCAATCTATTCCAGCTTATACGATGAGTTGTTTTCTCCTCCCAATATCTGTTTGTAAAGCTATAGAAAATGTAATTACAAAATTCTGATGGGGATACAACATAGGAGAACGAAAACTTACTTGGTCAGTTGGGAATGTTTGATGGCTTCCAAGGAAATAGGTGGTCTAGGCTTTCGGGATATCCATAGTTTCAATTTGACAATGTTGGCAAAACAGGCATGGCGTCTTCATACTGATTCATCCTCTCTGGCATCACAGATTTTGAAGGCAAAGTATTATCCGAGAGTGCATCTGCTGGTTATCAGCCTAGTTTTCTTTGGCGTAGTATTATGGCATCAAAGCACGTAGTGGTGGAAGGTTAGGCTTGGCGAGTGGGCAATGGCCTTAACATCAACATCCAACATGATCAGTGGGCTAATGGTGTTAATTATTAGAAGCTTTCTGTGATATATGATGATAATTTGCAAGACTCCATGGTTAGTAGCCTCATTAATTTGGAGCAGGCTGAATGGAATGAACAGACTGTTCGACAATGTTTTAGTCAAGTTGAAGCGGAGCACATTTTGAGCATTCCTCTCAGCCCTCGCCTTCCTACTGATAGGCGAATTTGGCGCTTCACTAAGAATGGTAAATTCATTATACATTCAGCTTACCATTTCACCTATTCTCTACTTCATCAACTGGATAATCGTCGACCATCGTCAAACATAGTCTCGTCGCTTTGGAAGAAGTTATGGCAACTAAGGATTCCTCCAAAAGTTAGGCAATTTATTTAGCGTGCATGTCCTGACTCATTACCTATAAAAACAAATCTTATGCGGCGAGTGATGACTGTGGATTAGATTTGCAAAATGTGTGGGCCAGAAAGTCTCTCACACTTGATTTTTAGTTGTCCTTTCTCAAACCAGGTTTTTTATCTCTGCGCTTTGCGTTTGATCTTAAATGGTGTGAGTTGGAACAACTTTAGAGTGCTTCTATGGGATTTTATGGCCACTAAACCCATGGCATATGTTGAGTTATAATGTATGATCTCATGGTCTCTATGGAATGTGCGGAATAGCTTCTGTTTTGATAATAAAGAACCTGTTGTCCCTGAGGTTATCCGTCGCTCCTTATGCATGCTAACTGAGTACCAAGAACTTCAAGATTGTTCCACTTTGATGTCTCCTGTAGATTCCGACCCCCAAGCTTGGTTGAAGCCTCTTTTAGGAATGGGTAAATGGAATTCAAATGTTGCTGTCTATAAGGATGGGACTGACTTTTGGTTATGGTTTTGTGGTTCGAAATATAGATGGTAATGTTCTGGTGTTTGGGTCGCACAGATGTAAGATGTCGGGTAGTAGCACCTTTGCGGAATGTTTAGCTTTAAAGATGGGCGTTACAAGTGATCTTAGACAGTGGGTTGAATAACATTTGTGTGGAAAGTGATAGTAGGAGTTGCTTAGTAATCATATTAAACACTTAAAATTTAAATACTCAGTATTTTATTTTTTAATATGGTTTGATAAACAGTTTTTTTATTTTTTTTAAGTTCTTACCATTTTAAGTATGTTTAATAACATTTTTTGTCAAATGCTCAATTTCAGAAAAAAAAAATACCTAATCTAATAAGTGAAAAAATTTTACTTAATAAATTAAGTAATAGAAAAAAAAAGTTTACTTTTTATATATTTTATTAATATACCTCTCACCATAATTATCACCATTCATTATCAGATTCCTTCTTATAGATAAGATATAATTAAATTTTAAACTTTTAAAAATCAAATTATATAATAATTTATTATATAATGTATAATTATTTTATCTTAAATTTATTTCTTAGGTTTGATTTTTTAAAAAAATTGTATATTATCATTTAATTATTAAAATTTTCAATACTAAAATTATTTAGCTCTTAAATTTTTAGGTATTAAAATTATTTATCACTTAATTTTCAGTTTTACCAAACGCCACCTCAATTAAAAATATCTTTCAATGAATTTGAAATGCAAAAAATAAATCAAATTGATGAAGATTATTTAACTTTAACTTAAATATATAAAATAAAATTTGTTATGTTGTATATTGACAATTCAATCAGAATTATTTTGTTTTAGTCAGTTTCAATTTAATAGTTCAGTTAGCATGCTTCTTAATTAAAAATATATTTTAATGAAATTGAAATATATAGAGAATAAATCATATTAATGAAGATTATTTAAATTTAACTTAAAATATGCAAAATAAAATATGTGATGCAACATGCAACATATTCATAATTCAATCAGGATTATTTTAATTCAATCAGTTTTAATTTACTGGCGTAATTCATATAAGTTGAAACATACAAAGAACAAATCATATTAATGAAGATTATTTAAAGTTTAACTTAATTTAAAATTCTTAAAATAAAATTTATAATATAGCATTAAAATCAATAATTGAAATAGAAATTAGTTGAAAGGATGAGTATCAAAACAAAATAGAAAATTGGCCTAAAAAAAGAAAAAATTGACAAGAAAACTGAAAAAAAAAAATCAGTGAATCTAGGATTACAGTATAAGCTAAATATTGATTTTAAATTATAATGCACTGAAATACAATTTAAACTGAAAAATCGAAACTCATTTTATATTGTAATGCAACATTAATATTCATTGCCTTCATCATTAACTTTAAATTCAATTAACATATACCTTAATTTAAAATTTTGTAATTCAGTTGGAACAATTAAACTAAAAAATCATAATTATCAAGATAATTTTATTTTATTTTAACTTACATAAAAAGAAGTAATGTATATATATATATATATATAAAGATTAATACAACAATAAGAAGAACAGTATTTTCATGACAATTTGATCAAGTATTCTTTCGTAAATAGCTAGTTGGATGAGCTCTTATGCAAAAAAAATCTACTTAGTTTTTAGGATTTATTTTGTTATTTTTTGGATTTTTTGCAAGATTTGCTAAGTAATCATTGGAATTAGTAAAATATTTAAGACATTACTTCTAGAACTTAAGTTTTTATTCCCTCTCCATTTGATAGTATCTATCATTTAAAAAAAAAAAAAATCACTATTCTAATTATCTGTCATGTTTAGATCTTCATTGAAATACTAATTGTTTTTTTTTATTTTCCTCTTATCAATATTCTTAGAGTAATTAATGAATTAGTCATTTTGAGTCTTTCAAAAAGTGGTAATTTAGTCATATTCACTTACTTTCTATATAATTATGACTATTAAATAATTTTTTTAATTTATGTGAAATCTTAAAAAATAACAAATGCTATGTAACAGAGAGAGTATTAATTATAACATTTAGTAGGCGTGACAAAATCATTTCGCTTCAATCCTCATATGAGACAGATATCGTGCAACTACGTTAACCAAAGAGAAAACCTGTTATGTTTTGGCAGTAGGAATGAAGGCTGATTCTATTTTCTCACCAACGTCCTCTCCTTAACCCATGTGATATCAATGAAAATAAATTTTAATTTAATAATTTAATTCAAATTATATTTGATTATATTTTATTACAATTGATTACGTTATATCAAATGTAACTTTAAAATTATACGAGAACCTTAACTAATATTCAACCCTTTAATTAAAAAAATTATTGATCTCATTGATTAAGATTTTCTGCTCATAAAAATTTATTTGCTAAATAATAAATGGTAAAGAATTGCAATCTTGTATGTTCAATTCTTCTTAAAATCTTTTATGCTCCCTGTATACTTAACTTACCTATAAGAACTAACCATTTTTCTCATTTTTATTTACATACATTTCAGCTTTTCATTTATAAATATAAGATTTCTCCTTTTCCTCCTTATGTTATCCAGTTTTCTTAAATTTCTACTTCATTCCCAGATTATATAAAAATTTCTGATTTTTTAGTTTTGATTTTGAGTTTATTGAATTAATTATATGTAAGTTCTTCCATTAATATTTATTAGATGATTCTATGCTCAAATTCTTTTCTTTTTTCATCTCATAAATTCTATAATTATGTTTACTTTATTTCTTATGCCAAATGTTTATTATATGTCTTTGTTATGTTGTTTTACACAACAAAGATTTTGAAACTTAAACTTTTTATTTAACTCCATTACGTTATTAATATGTTCACATAAAAGATAAATATATTTATATGTTAACTCATTATAATATTATTTTACTTTTTCAAATATAGATGTAAGCATTATTTAATTTTTATAAATAAGTTATTTTTTATGAAATAAATGGAGGTTAAAAATTATTTAATTTTTATTTTTATTTTTATTTTTAATTCAAATGTGTCTGGAGGAAAGCAAAGCAAAGAGGAAAAAAGAGGATTGAATAATTAATTTTTTTTATGATATTCAATTTTCCTAAAATATTGTTACGAATTTATGATTATAATAAAAATCTTTTAGGATCATTATAATTTTATTTTTTTAAAATAAGATCTTGACCCTACTCCTCCATCTTGTTAGCACAAATTTCATGCCTTTCACACAGTTTGCTTCTCCCCATATCCCTTCTCCTCGTATTCAAATTTTTCTCCTTTTTCTCATTCAATATTCTCATTCTCATTCAAAAAATATTCAAATTACTCTTCAAAATTTTAGTTTCTATCAATATTTTAAGCTAAACTATCAAAGATTTGAAGAATTTGTACCAAATTTTGAATTCAATCAAAAACGAGTAAGTTATAACCATTCTTTTTAAATTTTTTATATTTTCATTTTTCTCGTATTTTTCATATTTTAATTCACTTAGCTTTACATCAAAAATATGACACTCACTTTTTTTCTTTCATATTTCTTAAAAATTATGAATTAATTGAATTTGAAGTAAAGATCCTAATTTAGGAATTGAAAATTTAAATTAAAAACATACTGTGAATTAGGAACTATAATTTTAAAATAGAAAATTTAAGTCAAAAATATATTATGAATTGTGAATTACAAATCTTAATTGATTTATGTGAATCTATTTTGAATTAAAAAATTTATGACGTTATAATAAACTAGACAAAGCATTAAAAATAATTAATTTATTGAGAAATATAAAATTCAAATTAAAAGTATATTGTGAATTGTGAATTATCAGCTCTAATTTAAAAATAGAAAATTAAAATTAAAATTATATTGCAATGAGCAATAGTCATTTTGAATCGTAAATTATGAATTAGAAACTCTATTTAATTTTAAAAAGAAAATTTAAATTTAAATTAAAAATGAGTGAAACTTGCAACATTTCAACATATGCAAACTAGCAAGATGCAGTCGGTTTCTCTTAATCGCATGACCAATACCAACAATTCAAGTCTCAACTAATAGCCTTTTTTTTTGTAGCATTTGTATTTATATATTTTTATTAATTTTATACTTATCGTTTTGATACTTTAATTGTTAAAAACTTATTTAATTACATCGAAAATTTTGTATATTTAATAGTGAGTGAAATCTCCATAAAATTATTTTTTAGTTTCACCAGTGTGATCATACCTTGGTCATAAAAACTTTTTAACTTGCGAATTTAAAGATTAAATTTATCTAAATATATAATTAAAGATATAATTGTCTATTTAATTTTTAAAATTTCATGTAACCATAATAAAATAACTTTTTTACTTTTTGAGATATTTTTTTTTTAATATAGATATCCAAAAGTAAGTGTGAAGTTTGCACCTTTAGAATTTAACTTTCTAATAAATATAATATTCTCATAAAAAAAATATCTAAATTACTTTTTTTATGAGAATTCACAAACCAAATGTACCCTAAATATATTTTACCACATTAACTTTCAGTATCCATATTAGCAATATCTCTCTCTTTGTTTATATGATATATAAACGAAAGAGAGCTTTTTTGTCTGACCTAAATAACAAAAAATAATGTTATTAAAATTTAATTAAATTGGTTTGTTCAACTTGTTAAAGTAGAAACCAACTAATGGTGCAGTATGACTAATTAAATTTATACCAAAAAAAGGATAATATTTTTCTAGCAAGAAATTCTTATAACTTACAGTGTGACATTTTTAAAAATAGGCACATCACATTTAAAATTATAATATTTATAAAATCAATTCCAAAATTAGTGGATTTTCTAAAATCTATTTCAAAATCAATAGATTTTTTTTTGTTTCCTTTGTCTCTAACCAAAATAATAATAATAATAATAATAATAATAATAATAATAATAATAATTGATTTATAATTTTAAATACTATATAACTATATTTAGTGATGTCACACTGCGGGTTGTAGAAATTTTGTGATGCTTGGGAAGCTGGAAAATATTGTCCAATTTTATTTTTCTAGCATTTTTTGAATATAAATAGAAGATTCATTATAGTTTCATTAATTACTTACTATTGAAGTAAATTAAGTGCGACTCTCGTAATTATATATTTTTGCTACAATTTGATAGATTTATATTTAAATAAAATTTGAAATTCTTTTTTAGTCAATTACATTAACTAATCATGTAATTATAATATATTATATTTTTTCTGAAAAAGTTTCTTTTTTTTTTTTACTAAATTTAATTTATTTCCTTTTTATTTTTATCCAACCCATTGCTAAATACATTTTCAAATTAAAATAATTTGTAATATTTATAAATTATTTATTTATTTATCTTTTTATTTAAACTATTTCCTGTTTCACTTAATGAATTTCAAATATAAGAAATTCACATATAAACTACTAATTTATATTTGTTATATTTTTAAAATGTAAATATTCTTTTCTTTTGAGGTACTAATTTTTTTCATGAAATACACTAATTAAATTAGTTTAATCAATTTAATTAATTGATTTCATTTTTAATCTAATTTTAAAAGTATTAAAACAAAGTTGACGAAAACTTGAAACTTAAAAACCGATTGGCCCACAGTTTTGCCAGTGACGTGAGACCGAAACCAAAAAGGGAAATGAACCTGAATGCTTAAAAATTAAAAGCTAGTCATAAATTTACATTAAACAACAATATATCCTAAAAATACCAACTTTCAATAAAATATCACAAATTTATGCTCATCTTTTTCTAACTCAGACGATGCAAATAACAAAGTTTTTGAAGTAATTAGTGCCGACATTAAGTTATTATCAAATCAATAAATAACACTTATAAATCGGTCTTTTCAGTATAATTGATGTACTTCATTATAATTTCTTCATCTCTCAACCAACAAAAATATATTCAAATTTATTATTTCACTTTCTTCTCAAACACGTTTTATTGTATCAAGTTTATCCATGTTTTTTAATGGATCAAATCATTTTCAAATTTATTTACATTTTTTGATGAATTAAAATCAATAAAATAAATATTATTTTTTACACACAATTGTAGATTAACAGATTTATTTTAGAGAGAGAAATTTTTTTATTATATATGTTTCTCATTTTAAAAATAAATTTAACATGATTTTTAATGATTTTTTTATTTAAAATTAAAAAAAATCATGAGTTTTGATATATTGTGGATGAAAAATAGTTAAAAATAAATATATTTAAGCTCAAAATCAATCATAAAAAAGAGAAAATTGAGTTGTTAAATATTGAAAATGATGTTTGCGTTTAATTTTTCTTACATCGTAAAATATTTACAAATGACTTATTACTAGTTTATTTTTTATTTATCACTGATAATTATTCTTATACCGTAAAATATTTACAAATTATTTATTACTGGTTTATTTTTGATTTATCACTGATAATTAATCTTACACCATAAAATGTTTACAAATGATTTATTATTAGTTTATAAATGATTTATTTTAGATTTATTGTTGAAATAATGTTTTTGTTTAACTTTTTTTATATTGTAAAATATTTACAAATGATTTATTACTAATTCATTTTAGTTTATTAGAGATTTACAATGTTTTTTTATAACAAAATCAAGTAATATATAGTTATATATAATAATATGTTTATTTTTTTATTTACTTTATTTTAGATTTACGAATTCAAAATTTTTAAAAATTAAATATAAAAAATAATTTTCAGAAAAATATTTATTTTAAGTTTATTTTATATTTAATTTTGATTTATGTAACCGTTGATAAATAGAAAAACAAGACCATAAATATCATTTTCAACCTATAATAAATATAATTTTTTCTCTCTTTATAATTAATTTTTAATTTACGAATAGTTATTTGTTAACTATTTTTCGACTAAAATATAAAATATTTATGATTTTTTTATTCTAAATAATAATAATAATAAAAATAATTATTAAATCTTAAAAAATAAAAATAAAAACTCACATATATCACAATTTTTTTACTATTTTAGAGTAGAAAAGAGAAAAAAATGAATTTTTCTTTGTATTGTTTTCATTTTCTTTTTTCTTCATTTTTTAGAAAAACTGAGTGGGTGAAAAATTAAAAATACATTTTGTATTAACAGAATAAACTGTATAACAAATATAAAATTATAAAAAAATTAAACACAGCATAAAAAAGTAAATAAAAATATATCATAATATCTTTTTATTAAATATGAGATATAAATATCTTAAAAAAAAAAAAAAAAAAAGTTCACCTTATACTTTTCTCATCAAAAAAGGCTGTGGTATGAGCAGGCCATAGATAAAAATTCCATGGCCGAGACGCACTCCGCGCATCGAGGAGGACCGAAAAAGACCACCCGCCAACCAAACACAGTGACAAATGAAAACGTGCCAAAAGCGGGAAACTTCGAATTACGACGCGAACCTTTATCTTTATTCCACACACACGACCTTGACCTTCAACTTCTAGGGTTCAAAAATTAGAAGCCATGGTGGAAGAGGTTAGGGCCAGCGCTGCTTGGGTGGCTAGCCGCTCGTCGCACGTTGTCGTCGACTCTTCAGGTACTCTTTCACCAATGCCGCATTTTTAATATGTTTTGGTTTTGTTTTGTTTTTTGTTTTTTTAATGGAGTGGGAAATGGTGGTAGGAATTGAGAAGGCGGTGGAGAATATACAGGAAATTCCGAGAATAGAGTGGGATTTTGAAGGAATCCATTACTTCGATAATGGGCCGCTAACTGTTCAGTACCTGTTTGTTTTGGACGCTCTGAATTTTTGCTTTTGGCCTGGTAGGTAACCTTGTTGATCATTTTTTTGTTTCTTAGTTATTTTGATTTTTTTTTTTTGTTTTTTTGCTTCGTTTGATTGTTGGTTAATTAGGTTCAAAGTGGCTTTTGAACTTGTTGGTACCTTACAACCTTGGAAATCACCGATGATATGAGTTTTTCTTGGCTTTTTTCGCACGAAATGTGGGTTTGTAATTATTTTTTAAGCTGTTTACGGATACTTGACAATGAGCGGGGAAAGGAAAGGTGCTTTTGTTCAATTTTTTTTTGGTTTATTTGATGTAGAGTAGGGGATTACTAGTTAAGTCTTAGTTGAGTGCTTCTTCCTTTGTGTTAAAAGTTGGATCTAAGTGCGCGTGAGAAAGTTTTACCCTTCTCAAGATATCCTTTTATTTCGCTGTCATCTGTTTTCCAAGACCATGTAAAGTGATGGAAGGTTCATAAGCAGCTAAGAAATTGGATGATCAGGGTTTTGTGTGGACTAAAAGTTCATATTAGTACAATGTATAGTTCACGCTCTGTTCGAATGAGATGAACATTTTATTGCTGGAAAGTTTCTGAAGTAAAAATGTTTTGTGAAAAATGACCCAAAGCCACTCCTTTTGTGTTTATGTCATTGTCTCAAATTCATTGTGCTCATCACTTGTTTCTTATCGATTTTTAGGGTCATATTAGTTTTTGGTTCTTCAAAATGAAGTGAAAAGATAAAGAGTGTGAAAAATACAGGTGTTCTGATAAGGTCTATGATGAGTGAAATGGAAGAAACCGATGAGTGTATTCTTTGTCAGCTTATACTCATTTTAAATCACCAACAAAAACAGATTTAGCTTTTTACAGAATAGATTTTTCATTTCCTAGATTCAGAATGTGCTGTAAATTTTCAGGGAAGTGCATCATGTAATCACTTTAAAAGGCTCAGTAATACTTTTAATGAGGTACCGAAGGGATTGAAATGAGGCAACCTGCAAATGCAATTTTTTTTTTTTATCTTTTCCTCCTGGTTGTTGCCATCTTCAGTTTGTAATTGTGAAGTTAGTCAACCGTTTTATAACCTGCATGGATAGTTAAATTCATTTGAATACTACATGGAAGCCCTAGATGCATTTTCTATTTTCAATTGTTTAATTCAATTACTTCATAGTTTGCTCCAATTAACATTTCCTTTCCCTTTCGGATGATCTGTTGCTTGTTCTTTATAGATAAGGATTTAAGCTATGATCATTTGGCGTCAGGCCTAAATGCAGCTTTGCAGAGTGACAAATCTGTGTTTGATGCTGATCGTCTGCAAAAGTACACAGGTATTTTTACATTTTTTCCTCCTTGTGATTTTGTATCCTTATGCATCAGTTCGGTCAGGTATGATTGCACAAACACAATAAGTTCTTTTGGAATGAAAATGCATCTGTATCAAAAACTACGTTGGCCAAGGGATTAACTCTAGGTATTTTTCCTTGCTACCTTTTATAGGAGGTACATTCTGGGGTAACTGCAATTCTTTACCTTCTTAAACAGTCTAGATCAGTGTAACTGGTTGGTGTATCTACTGCCAGACAACCAGAGGACATCAGTAACGAATATGTATTGAAGATATTTCATAATCATTACATGAAAATTAGATATTCAGTTGAGCTTCAAATGCTTAAATTGGGAGTTGATGTCCATCTAATGATTTTATATTCAGTTGAGCCTTCTTTTACCTGCTTATAGGTACTGCATGCTTTAAATTTTAATTTCTGGATAAGAGACTCATGTTTAAGCTATTATTGGCGTCCCTCTTCCCTCGCTCTCCTTTTTTTTAATCAGTTAATTCATTTCTAATTTCCTTGAAGATATTCCTTCATCAATGATAGATTCTATGTTTATTTGTGCACGTCACAATCAAATTCTGTTTATTTTTTGTCAAATGGTAATGGGGTGAATGATTGTTATCAGGTCCTCAATTGCGTGAGTTGTTAAAATGGCCCAGACCACTTCCTTTGGAGGATGAACGGATTCGTCTACTCCACGAGGTTAATGAAGTTTTAATTGATATTATTTTCATTCTTTTGAGATCAATACTTGAAATTATTGATGTTCAAGTTGTTAATCTAATATTCCGATGATATTCGGTTTCTTACCCTGGTAATAAGAAAATTAGTTGTTGATATCTATGATTTTATAACTTAGGTTGGCTATGAACTGGAAAGAAGCTTTGGAGGTAAAGCATCAAATCTTGTGGAGTCCTGTGAGAAATCAGCTGCAAAGCTTGTTGCCACTATAACCAATTGCTTTCCTGGTACTAGTTCTCCATTGAGTATTCTTATTTTGTTAAAAGTATCCACATGTTTTTGTGTTATAGCATTTATTATATAGCATTTACTTTTCTAGGATGCTGAAATGCTAGCTTGACATGATTCCAATGTCTTAGGTTTTCGAGATCAATCAGTATATAAGGGCCATCAAGTATTCTTGTATAAAAGAGCTCAGATATTTGTAGCTGATCTATATGGTGCATTCAAGGGCCAAGGATATGGAGAATTTAAGGACATTGGCTCAGTTACTATATTTGCAGACTATATTGTTCCAGCTGTTCTTCAGCAAATTGGTGTGCTAAAATATAGCTCAACCCTTGTTAACATGATTAAGTCTGATTCTGTAATAGCTTCGGGCAGTGAGGAGGAGGTTGAATTACGAGCATGCTCCATATATGCTGTGGAGAAAATGAGGGACTTACTCCGTGTAAAATCAGGAAAGCAGGTATAGTTATGCTATCCCCTTTTACACATACTCACAGATGCACTCACACACACATCTGGGTTTTTCAATACTTTGTATGAATTTCTCTGATTGCATGTACCTTAGCCTATCATCGGCATATCATAAGAAGTTCCTGATTAAATTGAGCTTTTGTATGTCTGTAATGGGCTTTAGGTGGGCGCATAAGGATTATCTTCAGAAGATAGTGACATGCAAATGCATGCCAATGAACTTGTTAATTGCACTAGATGATGATTCACCGTCTGTAACACTGTAATTTAATTTGTTGCAGTTTATGATTAAAACATCTCTTAGAATTCATCACTTACCTAATGCCTGATAGTATGGTAGATTATTTGATGACAGTTATGTGGGCTTGCAGTTGAAACACATCTACCTGCTATGCCAGATTCTAATAAAGCCCAATGATATTCATAAAATTTGATGTTTAATTTATTAGATTTCAAAGAATAAAAATCTAACATTTCGCTGCCGGTTTAAAGGTTACTTATGCTGAGGCTATTGTGTCATTCAAAGTTGCTACCGTTTCATTTTTCCGCTCTCCTTCGCCTCTCCACTCTAGTATTCATGCTGAAATAGTCCATTTAATTATGGTCATATTTTATAATTAATTTAAACCATGTACTTTTTCCTGTTCCTAATTACTGAAAGCAGGGTTTTTTTTTTTTTTTTTTTTTCTGAAAAGAATCTCCATCTTTCTTCTGCAGTCTTTCTTTCATTATTCATTATTTTAATTTCATGACTTGGTTGCTCAGGTGATGAGTATTGAATTGGACCTTTGGCTCTGGGCTTTTGGTGTGCGATGTCCATCTCTCCAACACCATCGGACACTGTCAATATATTATTGATTTGACAATATTCTATGTACCTTTCTCAGCATGTCTTTTTCCGTAGGTTGATGAGAAAAGGCTAGCCTTCCAAGTTTGGAGGTGATTTTCTTTGACAAATAGAAGGGCAACTAATCTATGGCCTTTTGGCCATAGCTTTTTTTGGAGAGTACATCACTGTTACCTGATGCCTTCGAGTTGATATGGAAACATATATTCAGATGAAAAGTTTCACTTATATAAAATTCATCGTTCAGGAAATGCTGTGTTTCTGTACATTAATTTCATCGCAGTTTATGTGCGCATGTAGAATTCAATGGTTCTGCAACCCATACAAGCATTTTATCAAATTTATGCGCTTTATCAAATCAAATTTCGAAAGAAAGATTGTTCACATTTAGGGTCGAGAAGTACTTATCACAAATTAAAACATTAAGAATAGCAATCAGATGATTTATTGGACCTCATTAAGCCTTCTGGTATTATACGAGAGGTTAACCCTTTTAAAGTACCATCCATATGTGCAAGTGTGAAGTTGACTGGCTGGACTAGTTGCATAATTAGAGCCATTTCCAAGCTAATTCTGAGGCACAATTACGTCTTTGCTGGCCTTGTGCATTTCAAGATGCTCCTTGCTGCCATCCCATAACTAACAAAAATAGTTAAATGGATAGAAAGACAAAAAAAAAAAAAAAAAAGAAAAAACGCTTAAAAGATGTAGCTGCATTTTCGTTCATAGATCTGTACATGTGATGTGCAAGTGCAACTGATATATGCAAACATAGGGGTGATGGGTCATAGGGCTAAGAGGGTAAACCAAACATACCTAAATTATATTTATGCCAGGGTGCTAGGGTTCTTTGTGATTGGCAAATTTCCGTCGTAAGTGCATTTTAGGACATCTGGTTTCCTCACCAACCGGGGACCAACAGGCACCTTGCTGGTTTTGGGACGAATATCCTGTAGAGTCCAATTATCTTAGGGAGCGGAAAAAAAGATAACAAGATGACAATGACCTTTTCTTAACTCACAAAGTATCCTTCACATTTGCACTACCAGTGTTGGTGCAATTATTGTAATTGTCCAGTCAATGTGAATGAAGATGTTTGAGGATTTCATAGGTTACTGCTAAAATCATGCATTTGTGAACTTCATGTAATCTGATGGAAGAGTTTCAGATATTAGAATTGGTAAATCAGAAAGGTAGTGTATAACTGTTGTACCTGGTCAAAGATAGCTGTCGGGATTGCTAGGGTAGCAACAGCATTAGGAGAATCCACTATTCCAGAAATCCTTCCTTCACATGGACAGCATGATAGCAGAAGATACATCTGGCACTCACCATTGTATGCCTATAAATATCCTCTTATGCAAATTCTTGGAAAAATATCATGTCAGGTTGGAAGATATTAAACCTGTTCCTTGGAGTAACCAAATTTAGAGAGGTAATCGATGGCATTTAGCACGGCGCGCTTGTAAGCTACACTTGCATCCAGGTAGTGCTGCCTCCCGCCCTCATCAACGCTGATGCCTTCAAATACCAACCACTCTGTGAATCTTGGCTCCACTGGTCCTATCTCAAAGATTGGATTCACATGAAGAGGAGTTGGCCCCATTGGTGTAAGGTACTCCTTCATTCCACCCCTTATGATTTCACACCTGATATAAGCATAAAAATTTACAAGTAGTGTCAAATGTTAATATCTTGAGTTAGCTGTCTGTGAACATATTGAGTAACTGAATCCAATTTAAGAGGCAGTTGCATTGATAAGGGCTTGAGAGGCTATCTACTTTAGCTCTAGAAAACCACTCATCTCGATTGCTCCACAGAATGAGACTTCACCATCACCCTGAGAGAAGTGCATGTCGCCTGTACTAAAGTTTGCTCCTTCAACAAATACTGGGAGGTATATTTTTGAACCTCTACTGAGATTTTTTATGTCACAGTTTCCTCCATTCTCTCTTCCTGGGATTGTTCTTGCTGCCTCCTTTGCAATCTTTTCCCATTCAGGAGTCCCCTTTTGGATCTGCATATCATTAATTATTAATAATTAGAATTAGCTGCTTCTTGCATGCAGAAGATAGTTTTGTTCTAATGCTACCAGCCAACATTTCTTACCTGAATATAAGTATACACAATTTGACCTTGCAATGTAAGCATAAACAATACTCAGGTAATTAAGTTGGCTAAGCTCTCTGTATCACTGGGCTTTTGCTGATTAAAAGTTAGAGATTAACTTTCATAATCTGCAATAAGTTCGGTGATTAACTTTCATACCTTTCCAAGATGGCATCCTTTTGCTGATGGTAGATTTGCTAGTGGTCTGGAATGCAAAACCTCACATAGTTTAAAAGATTTTAGCCCATTTTCTTCAACTTGTCTCTCTCTTTCATTCCATATGTTTAGGAGTTCCATGGATGGTGCAGTTCCAATTATTCCAGGGTGAGTCAAACCTGGAAATCGTACCCCTGTTATGCATACAGAATCATGTAATTAGTGCACATATAATATTTGCCTCATGAGCTACATATTTTAATAATCCTATTTTAGAAGTGAGACTCAAAACTCGAGACTCTCATTCCCATAAGCTGAAATGTATCAGTAGATTATTTCTGTTTTTGTAGCATAACTACAGATTTTATTATTGTTACATCAGAAATAGCATGGCTATAGATTGGTCTCTTTATTCTTCTCTTTGATACAGCTGGTAGGTACAGAAAACACAAAGCAATTACCTGGTATATGAGGAGAGTAGGCATAAATTCCTTCAAAATACCAAATTGCTTTGGTTGCACAAGGAAAATGGTCAGTCAAAAAACCTCCTCCATTTTCTCTGTCAAATGTTGCTGTATAACCCCATTCATCTCCAGGAAGAGGACCCAAGTTGCATATTTCAAGCACAAGGAGATCTCCTGGCTTTGCTGGAATTCCTTCTTTGTCCAGAACTCTTATTGGTCCACTGAGATAATGAACCTGGAGAGACCATAGTTAACAGTCATCAAAATATTGGATCTTGTTAACTTCTAGAACATTAATCCCTATATTTCTATATTAAATGAGTTGCAGTTTTCTTTTTAAATTTCCATCTATAATTTGAAAACTAATAGGGTTGACTGTATATCTGTAATCAAGTATTAAGATTTATTGAGCAATATTCTCATACTTACAGTTGAAAGGTCTATGGTTTTTACATCAACAGCAGAATCATCATCTTTAACAATACCTCCTGTCCAGTCCACCATCTCTACTCTGAAAAATTCACCATCTTTAACCTCAGCAACCGGTGGAATCTCAGGGTGCCAACGGTTGTGAAGAGGTAGCTGTTGCTCGCATGGCTTCTTCTTCAAGTCTATAGGAACTACCAGTTTTGGGGTTGAAGGAGCCATGAATGAAACTAGTTTGTGGGAGTGCAGACACGGGGGTTATTTTGGTCCTAGAATTACTAAAACCAGTAGATGACAAGTAGGGATGACAATTTCTTGTTTAGTATTATATGGTCCCTTAAACTTGCTTGCAGTATAGGACAAAAGTATCAACATTCAACACCTATGCTTATTCAGAATTCAAAACTATATGGTAGTAGAAACAGAGACGCTAGAACACACAAAAACACCAAAAAGAACGAAACAAGAACTCACAATAGAAGGATCAGCATTTTTGATGTCCTCAGCCGAGTTTTCTCGGGTAATACCACCTCCACTGAAGTCCATCATTTCAATCCTAAAAAGTTCTCCTACTGTGACCTCTGCGACCGGAGGTATGTCTGGGTGCCATCGGTTGTGAAGAGGAAGTTCCTGCTGCCATGGCTGCTTCTTGACATCTATGGGAAACACCAGTCTGGGACCATATTTAGCCATAGCTATGCTCAAAATTTCTCAGTCTTGATAATTGGCCATGATGGAAGTTACGTATGTATGTAAATAGGAAAGCGTTGCTGTTGCAGCCTTCAACTTCAGTTGCTAGCTTGACAGCGATGATTGGCACTATAGAGTTTGATTTTTTCTTCTTTTAGTGGATGGACCACTTGATAAAGTTGATGGAACTTTTGATGCACAGATTCTTGGATGTTTATAAGAGCAAAACAGTAGGGGTTCAACACTGAAGAGTAGTAAATACAAGTGCTACTTCTCTTGAATTCTATATTAAAGAAAAGATGGTGAAAAGAAAACAAACCCATAAAAAGGCTTATGGGTTATAATGGTTGGGTGATAACAAAAGTTAGTCTAAGGAATAACAACTGTACTTGTTAGCGGTGCAAGAAACTTTAATCTTTATCTCCGAAGTAAAAAAATTTTCAAATGCCTTTTCATTTGGTTCGACATAGTACATAATTTTTTTAAGTAATCCTCCTTAGAATCATTTACCATTTGTACTCAGAGATTCCTTTCTGATTATATGAGCATTTATGTTTAAACCAAGAAACAAGGACTAGTCAGAAGAACCACCAATACCATCATCATCATTTCTTGTGATGAAAAAAAACCTTGAAAGCAATCGAATCGCGTTCTTAGACTACCAAGACCCCACAAATCGGAATCTTAGAGATCTTGCCTATATTTCCATCATGATTTGAACTTTTATTTGTTCGTATACAGAAATATTTACCATGTTTAGCTCTTTTACTCAATAGACGGTCCCAACCCAACTGCAGCTGTTCATAACAGGCCTCCCCCCTCGTATGAATTTTCATGGATAATATTCTCGACCAGCTCTGTATTATAGGCCTCTTGTTTTGTCTAGACCATACATCAATTCTGTAAGTACTAGGTGGGTATGCTTTCATTAGTCCTCAAATCACTTGTTTCCTTTTAAAAAAAAAAAATATTGTTTTTAGGTATGATTGTGTTCATTATAAGTGGTAGACAAATGGGTAAATTAGATCGAAAAGTATCATGTTGATGACAATTCAACTAGAAGGTATCTATCTTATCCTGTTATGTATAGTACTGCTATAATGGAGTTATCTTGTCAATTAACCTAACCTAATTTGATAATAGCTCCAATACATAGTCAACTAATGGGTAACAAGCTCTGAATTATTGAGTGTTAACTTTTGCTTTAGTTCTAAGATTTTAATGAGAGTTAGGAACGAATTTTTATTTGTTTTCCAATTTTGAAATAATAGTTGATGAATAGAGTATTTGGACAAGGCAAACAAGATTTTGAGGATTTTAATACGCAAAATCGCATCTCTTAGATCAGCAGTCACCTCATGGGCCACATTTTTAATTGAGCAAAAAAAGAAGTCATTTTTTTTGTGAAATTAACTTATCTATAAAAATATATTTTTAAAAAAGTATATTTTTTAATATTTGAAATATATTAAAAATACTAATTTTTATTTATAAGACTATAATAAAATTTAAATCACAAATATTTTATATTTATGTTATTTATTATTCAATATGAAAAAAGAATACATTAAAAATAAAATTATTGTGTATTCTATCGATTGTTTCTGACTATTATATGATGAAAATGATTGATGATGAGTGTCGGTAATAAAAAAATGACTAGTGATAATAAGTACACGAATAGATATGTGTATATTAATTTATTTTTAAGTGAGATAAATTTATCTTTTGAAAATGATAAATCATTTTTATTAAAAATAATTTAATTTTTTATTTAAAATAATATTTTTTATTGAAAAAAAGTACATAAAAGATTTTTCTATAAAACAAAAGAATCTTATTAGTTGTATGGTAGAGATAAACACTTGCATCGTTTCATAAGGGAATTCGACTCCCTATTGGGGTGGCAGTTAATATTTGCAACATCTTATTCTTTAACAGTTTGTTTTTTTTATAATAAATATATTTAATATTAATCATACATATAATAGTGATTTCATTAAAAAAAATTAAGCAATACATTAGACATATGTAATACAATAAAATTTAAATAATTATTAAATAAATAATTTATTATTATTAAATAAAAATAATTTATTTATAAAAATATATTGTTGTGTTTAGAGTATATTAAAAAATTATAATAAAATTATATTTATTATTTATATCATTTATTATTGAATATTAAAAATATATTAATATCATAAAATATATTAAAAATTTACTATGAGCTTTATCAATAATTGGTGATCATCATCGCTCAATGATGTTGATAATAATTAGTGATAATAAATATATTAATAGCTATATTTGTGTAAATTATTTTTATTTCGATAAATTATCAAAGTTTGAAAAATATTTTCATAAAAATATAAATTATTTTATTTAAAAATATAATTTAATTTTTCTTTTTATAGAATATGCCAAATATAAAAAAAAAAAAAAACACACATAAAAACATTCAGAGATCAAGTGATAGTTGTGTTCATTCACTCATTAATCTATCATTTTCTTTCTCAAATTTTGTGGTGAATATTTGACAAGTAATTTTAGGATGTTTAAACCAAGCATTCAGGGTATGCTCTTAGATTAATTTGTAAATTTATTCAAAATGAAGCTTGAATTATTTAGGGAAGAAAGAAAGTAAAGAGAGAAAATAAATTTTATTTTCTTTCTTCACGTTTGGATAAAAAAAGAAAGGATGAAAAATAAATTTTATTTTTCTTCATTCATTTTCCTTCCTCATGTTTGGATAAAGAAGAAAGTAGAAAAACTAAATTTATTCTCCCTCATTCAATTGAAATATCACGAGTAAAAAAGTAAATTTATTATAATTTCATTTAATCATCGCATTTTCTCTCTATTTTGGAGGAAAAATAAATAGAAGAACATAAGAGTTATTTTTCTTTTTTTATTTATCTTTCATTCTCAAACAATAAAAAATTGTAATCCTCTCTTATTTTTTTCTTCTCTTATTTTACTGGTTTCAAATAAAAGGTAAATATTTTTTTTAAGGCAATAAAGGCTAAATGTAAATAGAAGAATTTGAATTTAAATCTATATGGAGGTGAGAGAGAAGTGAGAGTTGAGGTGTACTTCACAGTTGATTTTATGTAGAATAATTTTGTATTATATGTTAAAAAATAATTTTACTATTTTATTAATTTGTAAAATAGTTATATCATTTGTAAAATTTAATTGAAAATAAAAAAAGAATTTTTTTAGTTATAAAAAAAGATTGTTTTTAAATAAAAAATTAAAATAATATTACTTATATAAGGGAAGAGTTATGAGAGAAGAAACAACTAACACAAGGAGAAAATGAATTTGAATATCGACCCTTCTCCTAATAAGACAACCCTCTTCTAATTACCATGCTTCTTCTTCTTCAGCTACTGCTACTTTCTTTTTCTTTAAAAATGGCCAAAATTCTACACTTCTTCTGATAAGACACTAAAATCTTGTATCCACCGGCATATTTGCTTTCTTTGTCCCACTGTTTTATCACCACTATTTTCTTTAATATTTGTTTTCTTTACTCCTTTTGTTTTGTTAGGTTGTGTTTTCTTTTTTATGAACAAAATAATAATTTTGAAATATCTGGATTTTCTTATGTTGTATCTTGGAGCATTATATTGCTATTGACCTAATAACAAATTTTAAAATTTTATCTAACTTTGGTTGCTATATATAAATTAGATGGGTCTTAATTCTAAAGAATATAAAGGATGCTAAGAGGAATCAGTTCCTTCCAAGTAACATTCTCTTACTGTGCGAACTAATTAATGAATGAATGTGTTTAACTGAATAAAGGTTTAATTTTTGTTGCCATTTGAGCTTAATTCACATAGCGCACATTTTCTCATGTGCATTCCATGCCCAACGTAGTCTTTAATCTACTAATTAATTAATTAATTAAATTACCCATTTTTTAAAATAATACCCACCACCTTGGTTTTGAGTTTCTCTTTCTCCACAACAAAGTGGAATCAAACACGAAAAGCATATAAAAAATCCAACGGTGGAGGTACACCCATCCGCGGAGACACGGAGCCGCTTGCGCCCAAGTCTTTGGAATCTAACGCTTTCCACTTCCCTATACATCCACCCACTACTTAACTAACTCAACCCTAGTTAACCGTTAAACCCAGTCCCCGACCTTCAAAATCTCTTTTCTACTTCACCTTTATATATATATATATAAATAGATAGAGATATATATATGCCACCACCCTTCTTTCCTGGCCAGCTTAATTGCTCTTCTACATCTTCCTACGGTCTCTTCATACGCAACGATTAGAGGTTGCTTTGCTTTGCAAGATCTAATTGTCGAAGGCTAACTACTGATTGTTGAATACCAACTATTTTCGTTTTGTTAGGGTTTATGTTTATACTTTATGATATAAGCTATAATTATAAGGAAAACAAAAATGAGTTGCAACGGGTGCAGAGTGTTACGAAAAGGGTGCAGCGAAACCTGTATTCTGCGCCCGTGTTTGCAATGGATTGAGAGTCCTGAAGCCCAAGGCCACGCCACCGTTTTCGTCGCTAAGTTCTTTGGCCGTGCTGGTCTCATGTCATTCATTTCCGCCGTCCCTGAAACTCAACGTCCTAGTTAATGTCAACAAACTCTAGTAGTATTTTTGTTTACTCGTACGTTTTAAATATTTGTTTTTTTTTTTTAATTTTAGTTTTGGTTTCTTGATTTTCCAGCTTTGTTTCAATCTTTATTATTCGAAGCGTGCGGTAGAACGGTGAATCCTGTAAACGGCGCCGTGGGGCTCCTGTGGACTGGCAACTGGCACGTTTGCCAAGCAGCCGTTGAAACCGTGCTGCGCGGCGGAGTGGTTCGGCCGATGCCTGAGCTATTCTCCTCCGCCTCTGCCGGAACAGGAGGATCTCCATCTCCGGCTTCCGACGAATCATCGGAAGCTGAAGTTACCTGTACTGACATGTGGAAGCTCCGGGATCCGGATCCGAATCCGAATCCGAATCACCATTCCCGGTTCACTAGTTCGAGATCGAAAGTCTCGCCAAAGCGGAAACGAACTGACGAATCCATAAAGCAGATGCAGTCGCCGACGAACGATCTGGATCTCGGCCTGACTCGGATCCTTTCGCCAAAAACTTCGCCCCGCGGACCTGAAGTGGGGCGACCGGGGACTCCGTCGATGAATTCGGAGGAGTCGGTGACGACAACGACGTTCCTAGAGAGCGGGTCGGAAGATCAGTACGGGAATGGAGGAGAGAGAAAGCTGCTGAACCTCTTTGTTTAGAGAGGAAGATAAATATACATATATAGAGAGAGTGAGAGAGAGAAAGTTGCTCTATTTGGGATGAATTTTGTGAATCTGACGTTCGCGGGTTGGGGAATTAGTAGTAGTGTTCTTCTCAATGTTTGGTCCTTTTATTTTATGAATTTTGGTTAGTTTTTCCCCCGGTTTATTTTTCCGGCGAGGTTTTGGAAGTCACCGGCGGAGGATCTTCTCTTGTCACTGGTAGTTGATCTTCCAAGGGAACAAATGAATCCGCCGCCGACTGTTCATTTTTAATTTCTTTTTGTGCAAGTGATGACTGTATGACATTAATAATTTACTTTCTTCTTTACCTAACGCAAGAACTTGGGTTTGGTTTTTGAAATGAAGAGATGATTCGGATATCACCAAATCAAATATTTATTGGTTTGATCGGATTATTATCTTTGATGATGACATGTGCACGTTGATTGGCTAGTGATGAGAAATTTATGTGCGTGGGTCAGGTTGAGTTGTCAGCAGTGACTATGATGCCTTAAGGCCTAATCCATTCTTGATCTATGTTGTTTCTGTTTTGAGAGTGAAGTTGGGTAGATTACATCACATGGAATTCAAATAAACGCCTGAGAAATTTTGATAATCACCTTCTTTGTGCGACGTGCAAGATGTAATCTACTTGATCTATCAAAGTTAAATCCGTCTTTAAAATTAAGTTTTTGAAAACTTGAAGTCGGAAACTTTTGAAGTTAGAAATCAACTTAATTAGGAAGTGCTTAACTTTTTAGTTTGTTGATTAGGAGCTCAATTATAGAGTGAGCATTTAGGAAGTAATCTCAACATATAAATAAGTTAAGTGTGGAAATATGCTCTCCGGATATAAAAGAAAAAAAAATTGTTCTCAATATATAGATTAAGCTGCACATACTTATAATTATGGT
Source organism: Omphalea diandra (assembly GCA_949677035.1). NCBI lineage: Eukaryota > Viridiplantae > Streptophyta > Magnoliopsida > Malpighiales > Euphorbiaceae > Omphalea > Omphalea diandra. Next base: position 7,067 of record CATIWR010124549.1, on the reverse strand, counting down.
CACTAAAAAAAATTCTCAAAATCATAATATTTATGCTAAATTCTTCTTCCCCAATTAATTGAACTCAATAATGTTTATTAAAATCTAAAGGATAAAATAATAAAATAAAAAATTGGAACCCATGAATCCCATCTCGGTGGGTTATCCAAAGATAAGCATAGTGGAAACTAGGGGAAAGTTTTGGTTAAGTTCACATCTTGACCTGCCGACTAGGCTAATAATAATAATAAAGCAGTAGAAGAAACACCCATTTCAGCGGAGAATCCAGCTATTCAGACGGCGAAGAGACAGAGAGGCGGCTTTTGGAAGACGCAAAGAGACGGGATGAAAAGAAAGGAATCAAAAAGGATTGGGATTAATTTTTGTGTGGGGCCTACGAGGTTTGCAATTTCTACGACTCTTTCTTAGCCAATGGGGAGCAAGCAGTACGGCCCATGTCAGCCTCGATTTTGGCTGTCTTCCTCTTCTCTTTCTTTTCTATTTTATCTTTTTTATATATATTTTTTTTTTCTCCTACCACTTGACTTGAGGGTCATTATTATATCTCCTCCTATCTTGGGAGCGGTGGGATCCACGTCAACCATTCATTTTGATACTTTTATCATCATATAAATTATGATTAGGATTATTTTTTTTCATAAGATAAGATAAGAATGACAGCCAGACGAAATGGAATCGATTGGTTAGTTTCTATTTCCTTCTCTTCTCTTTGATGAACAGAAATTGGTCTAATCTTCGTCTTTGTGGGGATTTCCTGACCTCATATTTTATTTTTTATTTATTTAAAATTTTATTTTAATGTTATATGTTAATATATGTATAAAAATTTATAATTATAAATAATATATAATATTTTTATCGGGTTGTATGAGAAGGTGTTATCTTCACTTTCAGTTTTGTAAAAGAAGAAGTGAAAATACGTCGTTTTGTTATCGTTCAATATGCAAAGTTTTTTTTTTTTTTTTTTTTTTATAAATTTTATTGTCTACATCTTTAATTCATCGTGTGTCAAAGATCTTCCTCTTAAATTATTCAATATACTTATAACTATTTCACTAATTACTAAATGTTTGAGGAGCTTAAAAACATATAAATTTTAAAGTAAATAGAGAATAAAATTATATTAAAATTATAAATGACTTATTATAAAAAAAATTAAAATAAAAACTATCTATATATATATATATATACACCGAGCATTTTTGTTATTTGTTGATTGGTTGGAGTCTTTTATTTATAGAAATACTTAAGAAGCTTTTAGAAAACAACTGTCCTACTTCTTTACATCTAATATTGCGAATTTGAATTCTAGTTGAAGTTAATTTATTAAAAAAATAACAATAATTATGCTAATTTTTGAAATTAAAACATCCAGTTTTTATTTATGAAAGTAATATAATAAGAGTTTTTTTTTTTGTGTTTGTACATTTTCAATTCTTTAATTTCTGATAATTTATTAAAATTTTATGATTTAAAGTTTAATTACTCTTAAAATGTGTGTGTATTATTTAAAATATATTTAAAAATTATTAATAAAATAAAAAATATTCATATAAAATATTGATACTATCTAAATAAATATGGATTACTTCAAACTACACACGAAACCCAATTTAACCCCTCAAACCGATACAGCTCGACCTGGCCAAAAGTCCACAAGATTGCAAAACATCATAGCTCGGCGCCCGTAATTCATCCTAAATAAAAGTATTATCTCTTATCATAAAATTATATTTTATCAATGAATATAACTCTCATTGGGAAATAATCATTAAATAAAAAGAATGAAAAGTCATGATCCAATAAAAAAAAGATATGCCTAGCCACTACATAATAGGAGTGAACAAAAATCGAACCGGACTGAAAAAATTGACCAAATTGAGTTGATTTGGTTTAATATCAAACCAATTCAATTTGATTTTAATTTTTAAAAAATTTGATTTTTAGTTTTTGGTTAGGTTTTTTAGATTAAAACCCAAAAATCAAAGTTATTAATAAATGAAATCAATTTGAATTGAATCATATTTAAAATACATATAATTTAATTAAATTGAATCGAATGGAACTAAACTTTTATCGGTTCAATTTATGAACACATAAATTTTCATTTAAACAGTTTGATTTGATTTTAAATATATAAAATTTGATTTATTTGATTTTGGTAAAAAATCAAACTGATCATTTGCTCACCTCTACTACATAAAGAGTATTCTCAGGTATCTTTTAGATATTACACTTATTTTCTCTCTAACACATTACTGACATAAATATCGGAGAAAATTTCCAATGACCAATTGGATGCCTTTTCATCTTCGTTGTCTTGTAGGGACTCAATCAAAACTATCCGAGTCAACCACCTTCACTCAACCCGAATCATCCAATCCGATTATTATAGTAAGTCTCATAGCATCAAATATGTAATTAAATAAACAATATTTATTTTTCAAATATAGAATATTTGAAACTATTTTATAGCCTTATACTTTTAGTTGCCTATTTTATAATCCTATAATTATAATTTATTCTTATTTATAATTTTTAAGTAAATAATGTTATATGAAAATTATATTCATTTAAGTGTTACATAGTTTGAAAAATGTTAAATTTTTTATTTTAAATAAATAATTAGCTGATAAATAATAATTATTTTAAATTGAAATTAATTATATATATATATATATATATAGATTGATTAAAAGTAGCTCAAATAAAATGATAATATAAACTTTATATTAAAGCATCTTGCTTTTCCAAGTAGAGAAAAAAAAGTTTGTTCCACAGTCAATTAATACTATGTATAATTACAGATATGTAAAGCGAATAAATTGGCTTTTGGTTATGAAGAAAATAAATAGTGTAAGCGAATAAATAGGCTTTTGTTATGCAATGCTGCGTCTCGCCGCATTTGGGGAGTGCACCCCACGGAACCTTCTCCACCGTTCACGCTCCTTATCCACTTGCTTTGCTATTGGTCCCTCGTTGTTGTCACCTTCTGTGGCGCCCATTAATTATCCTACTTTCTATAAATTATTGAGCACCCGGATGATGACCACTTGTCCTTTTTTTTTCTTCTTCCAACAATTCTCCTCCACTATGTTTTTGGGGTTAAATATTTGACGCTTGTAGTTTCTCGTATTTATACTAGTTAGTCCTTTATTTTATAAACTATAGCATTATTCTATGAGATTTTTTATTAAATTGACATAAAATATTCACTTTACCATTAACTTTACATTAGTTTTTTTTTTTTTGTTTTTACTAGTTTTCTTTAATTTACAAAAATCTAAAGTAAGTCTCTTTAAATTCAATTACTCAATAATAATAACAACAATAACAACAACAACTTATGATACAATCTTAATTAAAAACTAAAATGGACCATATAATTTTACACATGAAATTAAGTTAATTCAGAAATTTCAAAATAAAATAGCTGCACCGCTAAGCAACTCTTGACCAAAACTAAGCATCACTTAGACTTGCTGTGGTCTTTTTTCAATTTATACTCTTTTGTATTTTCAAGCAAAACTTCATATGTTCAATCAGCTTTACTAGTATCAAGCCCATTCAGAATAAATATTCTTACAAATAATTTTTTTAAACTTAATTTTTAAGTTTTTTTTAGAGATTTTCAATTGTAAAAAGAATAAAATAAATGGTTCTGAAGGTGAAAAATGAGATATTATATTTTTATAAAAATGGGAGAGAAAGAGAAAGAGTAAAAAGAGAATGAAAAAAGAGAGGAGAGAGCGAGAGAAAGAATGGAAGAAGAAGAATTAAATAAATATTTTAATTAATAGTGTTTTTATCATAATGAACAAAAGAAATTACAACTTTATAATTCATTTTGAAATTTTATCAAATATAGTAAAATTAAATTTGATTGTGACTAATTTCAATTTCAATGATTTAATGAAATATAATTTTAAATAAAATTTTATTTATTTAAAAAACGTAAAATATAAATCTATAAATAAATTTCATAAAAATTATAAAACTAATTTATTCAAACATGCTTTATATTTACTTTCTATCTTAAAATTTACTTGGTGTATTAATTTGGTAATAGTGGAGGAGATAGAAATGATTTGATAGTGGTAGAGAGAGGAGTGGGTTTGAAACAATGGGAAAGATGAGGACAATTTTGAAACTTTTATAATTTTAATGAATAATATCAATGAATAAACTTAAAACTAATTCTTCCAACTCATTAATTTTATTACACCTATATTTTTTTTTAAAAAATACTATATAATAAACTAAGTAGTATATAATGCACTTCAAATTCATGTGTTGTTTCATCGCACAACTAAAATATAATTCATACTAAGAATAATAAATGAAATAAAATAATTTATGTCTTTTAATCATAATCAGATTACTTACTTTCCATGCACGAATTAAATCTTTCACCCATCAAAACATTTTCTCCTTCAATCATATATTAGTTATTCTATTTAGAAAAATAATCTTATTAAAATATTACATATAGTCTCCACATGAAAATAATTGAAAACAAATCAGTTAATGTATCTCAGAAATCATTTTCTTATTTTTATTTTTTTTAAATTGTGAATTTCAAATTAAAGATTAACTTATTATATAAAGTCATGTATATTATTTTAATAGGATCGACTTTTAGGAAAGATGATTGAGCTAACAGAACCATTTCACTATATAATTTTTCTATAAATGGACTAGTCGCTACGTAAATCTAGACGTAGATTATTAAGTTCCTACATAACGTGAAATTAGAGAAGGGCTGGTATGGATTGAAATCCTTTTAAATCTGCCAAGGATGATCAAGCAGCCCTTGCTACAGCGCTACGGTTGGCCGTCAGTGGAGGAGACAAACACCATTAATGGAGGAGAAAAGAGAGAATGAGGACTGAAGAGGAAGACCCCTCTCCCCTTTTAAGTTTTATTTTCTTTTAAACCAAAATGGCATATTTAATTTTTCTACTCTACCGCATATTTAATTTTTTAAAATGAAATTCTTCATCCATAATTAAATTAATTTTTATAAAATATATAAATTAACTAAATTAATTTAATCTCTTAAAATTAATAAAAATCTCTTCACATAAATAACTTCCATAATTATTATACTTCTCGGATATATATATATTTGATTCTGTAATTGTGGTTCATTTGTTTGTTGTAGTGTAATTCAGCACTGAGTTCTCCTGAAAAAGTTTTCAATTTCAGCCACTAAGTTCCTCAGAAGAAAACCATAAGCCAGACTTTATGGGAGCGGAGGAGCGCAATTGGTAGGCTAGCATTCGGGTCGGCCATGGTTTCAAATCGAACCGAAATGAAAACTAAGTTATTAATTTAATTTAATAAAAAAATAAAATTAGAATCCAAAGTTAAAAAAATGGTTCGATCACGATTCTTGAAAATTATTGATTTCGATTCCGGTTTTGGTTCTAAATTTTATTTTTTCAAAAAGAAACATTTTTTTTTTATAAATTTTATGCAATTCAAATCCAATTTATTTCATAAGTAAAATCTTTTTTTTTTTCTTTTACTAATAAAAAGTCAAATTCAATACATTTTTTTATGTACAGTTAAATATTTTTTTATTTTTAATATGGAAAAAAATAAAAATAAAAGTTTAAACTTTTAATGAGGAACTTTTGGCTGGTTTGTATAATAAACTTTTTTTAAAAAAAAATTCAATTTGAAATCAAACTAGAATTGATTGTTCCAATTCAGTTCCTTCAAATCAATAATCAAAATTGAAATTATAGTTTAAAATTCTGATTCTGATTTGAAAACCATGATCTACGATTTCAATTTCTATTCAGTTTAAAATCGATTCGATTTTAGTTTAAAACCGAAAATCGTGGCAATATCTTGGTAGCACTTAATTATGTTCTTATTGACAAAAAGAAGAAGAGTTGAGCAAATGTGTGATGCGGATTTCACCACCTCTCCCTTTCTTTTTAATTTTCTCAGCCCTAGAAATTAGGTATCCAAGACAAATTCCAAAATTCTTGGTACAGATGCAGGCCTCGATTTTGCCTTTTCTTTTATTTTTATTAAATATATATTTATTAGTAATTTGTAGATGGTAGCTCTAGCTCTAGCTCTTCTTCTTACTAATTATTTATTTAATGAATAATTAGAAGAAAAGCTTTGTAAAATTATTATGGATTTTTTTAAAAGTAATTGCTTGGCTCTTTTATTTTATTGGTTTCTTAATCTTTTATTTAATTTATTACATTGTTCATATTTCAAATTTAAACTTAAGTAATTGGAATATGAGCAATGCATGCACCTTAATTACTCAAAGTATCTTTGATTTAGTTTTTTTTTTTTTTCTCTCTCTTTTAAGTTCTCTAACAAGAAAGCTTTTGAATTTTAATCAGAAATTAGTTTCTTTTTTTTTTTCAAAATTTCAATTTTATTTTTTAATTTTTAAATGAAGGTTAGATTTTATTTTTTGTGAGTTTATTTAATTTTTTGAGATCTTGATATTTTGTATATATTTTGTTTTTAATTTACATTTACCTGCTTCACGAGTTTTTGTATTCGTGAGTAATCAGAATTAACTAAGTAAAGCAAATTAGAGGTTTAATAAACTAAAATGAAAGAGCAAGGAGTTAATGGTCAAAAGAAAAAGTTAGAAAGCCAAATTATCAATTCAACAAAGTTCAAGGACCAATTCATATATACAGCCCTTAATGTTGAGTGATTGCATCATTAGTTCACAAAGTTAGGTAAGCAAAAGAGTAGTTATTACTTAGAGAGGTAAAAAAGCACTATAATTAATTTTATTTATTTCCAAAAAAGAAAGCCACTAAAATTATATATATAAATAGAATTGGCGTGCAAGTAGTGAAAATGTTGGGAGGTTGATGCTGATAATATTAATAATACTCTGTCTATGGAATTAATTGTGATTGCAACTTGACAGTTTTGGGTGAGGAGCAGAAAGTGGATAAGGATGACGTTCCTATCTTTTCTATATTTTACTATTATTTGTTTGGCGGGTCAGGTTCTTTATTTTCTTTTCTTTCACACACCAATGTGAAGTGAAAAAATAATAATAATAATAATAA
>CATIWR010124543.1:0-17116 GCA_949677035.1 Omphalea diandra | reverse complement strand
TATATATATATATATAAACTTATAAACTATATTTAACTTTTTTAGATCCTACGAGAATCCATTTCAGGGTTCTCATGGGGACTCGCGAGGGGAATGTAATCTCATCCTCATATCATGGAGGAGAAATGGTGAAAATTCCCCACCTTGTCTTAGAAAGAGTTTCAGGATCACTGAAAAATAAATTGAGAAAAAATATTAGCTTTTCTTAGAAAGGATTATCATGTCATTCAAAACACATATTTTCTCTCTGCCATCATAAATTCACGTAATTTCAAAAATGAGTTATCATGAATAGGTTCAGTAATATTAATCAAGAAGAATTGATAAAATTCTCTCCATCAAAAGGGTGGAATAGGGGATAAGGGATGAGGGATAGCTCTCGCCTCGCCGAATTGTCATTTCTGATCTAGTGCTCTCTTCGACTAATATTTTGGACTTTGATGATGAAATACAAGATTAGAGAAATTTTGACGAAATAGTAAAAAATTCATTTCGTTCTCATTTGTCACTTTATTATAAGTTGAGAGATTTATTTGACCATTTATCCTAAAAAAAAGTGAGATACATAAAATTATTTTTTTATATATCATTTTGGAGCTATTCGAATAGTTGTGAGCTATCATGAAAGAAAAGAGCTACCAGTCTTTGCAAGGATTGCCTTGCTAGACAACAGGTATATCGAATATCAGCATGCAGTAATTGGAACGGTGGAAACATCTCTGAATGCAAGATCGGTGATGTTCACATTCTACCCCAACTTTAATTTGTCTCTAAAAGATCCACAAGTGCTTACTGCTCTCAAGGTCCATATCTAAATAACTGGAGCTCCTCAAGTAGCCTCTACTACAACAGCTACTCTGCACTATCAAATGATTTACAGAATTCAGAATCATTCCATTGACCTCTCTCTCCCTCATGAGAATGAGGCCTTACTGATAGTAGCAGATACACAAAATGCACCCATATGTATCCATATTCCTCGCCAAATATCGAGGAATGAACTCTTACAGTTGCTACCAAAAACCTGGGTCACCAGTTATGAGAAGATGCATGAAAATACCCAGCTGGTGCATTCAACAGAGCAAACTTATTATCGCAAGTCAGACAGTACAGTTGAAACAAAGTTTGCCAGAACTCCTACAACAAAAGAAGGCGGAGTGTTTGTTACACAATTCATGATGACACTTCATGAACTTGAAGTGGGCATGCCTATTGTCTACTTTGAGAATGATGGTTCTCCTATTTACCCATTTGAACGTGATGGCCATTGTTTTTGGGATGAATGTAGGTGTGATGCTTGTTTATATGGGTTAGATAATGAAGAAGAACCAAAAGGAAAAAAGAAGGGTTGTTTTGAGACTTCTATGTGTAAAAGATATGAAAATGGAGATCCATCTGTTGGCTTACTGAGAGAGCCATCTGAAAAATATGATTACCTTGTTAACTATGGTCCAGTCCCTCAAACTTTATCTTCCACACCAAAGCAGCCAATTCGCAAACAACCTCACAACCAAACACCTATCTCTTGTGCCTCACAAAGCACAAAATGGATACCCAAAACACCTAGCCCTGCACCACAACTCTGTATGTACCAACCCACAGAAGAAGATTTCCCTCCATTATCTAACCAAACCAATCTCAATACTCAAATTAGGACCATGGCTCATATAAGGAATCCCACTAGAGTGGATACTAAAGGTCAGCCGTTGAATATAAATCCGACAGAAGTAGTACTTAACTGGCAGTCAATCAATGTGCAAGCTCAAAATAGGATTCTTAAAAATATAGAATCCAAGGTGGACAAGGTGTCTCAACAAGTCTATAAAGTTGATAAAAGACTGAATGAGCATCAACGAGATGTTTATGAGTTGATGATTCGTTTATAAATCCAGGTTGAAGAAAAACATAAAGAGGTAATGCAACTAGTAAATCAAAGGGCACAGACAGAAGAAATCTGAAGGAATGCAGTAGAAATCCAAAAGCTGAAATCCCAGCTGGAAAGAATTGAGAAGGACTTTAAAGCCTCTAAACCAAAATACCAAGATCTTTTTGAAATACCATTACCTAAAGCCTCATCGATCAAACCACCTTCCTTACATATCCCAACCACTACTGAACTTGAACATCATGGTTTAGCCATAGACCTGTTCCATAAAAAATTAAGAGCTGGAAAATTTCCTGCTTAACTGGAGCCAAAAGACTCATCTATGCACATTGCTACTTTCACTGCATCAGTAAAACAACCTCCACCAAAACTATCTGAAAGCCAAATGGTAAATCCCATCTATTCATACTTAGACAACATCTAATCTGTACCTCCCTTCTCAATGGTAAACTCAAAATCAGAGGAATCTTCCCAGGATTCTGAATCAGAGGAAGATATTAGTTCTTCTGATAAGAAATTCTAGCTCAATATATGATAGATCCTCCTCCTCCAGTTGATCCTTCTTACATTGTAGATCCTCCTGCAGAAGATATGGAGGTTGAGTCTGTTCCTCACACCTCTTCAAATCCATCAGGGTCATCAACAACAGGTCCTTGGTTTACCCTAGAGGATAAAAGTCCTGATAGATACATAGATCATTTCTAGGAATTCAGGGTCTGGATAGATACCTAAATGAAGAAACCTGGTGCTATTATCAGAACAGTTTTAGAAGAATTCATCTCAAGGATGACTGGTAGATTTCAGGATTGGTACACTACTCTGGATGAATACTCAAAGCTAACTATGGTACAATGTCCTGGAGTGTCTGAATTCTTAGGTATTCTTTACACAAAATTTACAGGAAAACCCTAAGAAGGAAATGACATAATCAGACGAGAGTATTTCCAGATGAAGTGTTATTCCCTATTAAAGAAAGACCTTGATCTCCATTATCAGAAGATGGCCAAGAAATTCTATCAATTAGGTGGATGGGGCAATCCAGATTTGAAAGAAACTTTTATCACCTCATTGCCATATCTTCTGACAACTGCTATTCATCATATTATGAGATAAAAGGATAAATCCATTAATGATCTTTCATTTAGAGAAATGTATCAATTAATGATACAAAGGTCTTGAAAAGTTGTGTATTGAACGTAAGGTGATTGTCCAGATGCTTGACAGACAAAAAAATCCTTCTCTTAAAAAATCCTGTAGAAGAAAGGATTTAATGATAAAGTGCAAAGGAAATAAATATATTTGTGTCTGCCCAAGCAAGAAAAAGAAGCACTTCTTAAAGCTCAAATCTAAGAACTCTGGTTCAACGAAGAAATGGAGATATTTCAGAAGAAAGAAATACAGGGGAAAGCGAAAATCTAATAGATGCTATATCTGCGGACATAAGGGTCACTTTGCAAAATGATGTCCTAACAAGCCTCAACAGGCAGCAAAGATGATCCAACAAATTCAAATTTCATCTGCTATTGACTTAGAAAATGCAGATGTAGAGTCCCTTTTCTCTATTGAAAATGAACCTTTAGATGAAACAGTTTTTGCAATCCAAGATTCTTTTTCTGAAGAAGATGAACCAGACTATTCAAGCAGTTATTTTTTGACTCCTCTTTCAATGGCTCCAATAACGAAATTACAGCTTGATGAAGACCATCCTGTTCCTCTGGCCTTTGTTTAGATTTTTCCTGAACCCTTTTCTAAGCCCATCAAAGTTGTAGACACAGGAGCCTATATTTCTGTCATGAATCCCAAGGTCTTTCTAGCCCAATACTGGAAACCTTACAAGAAGTACTTTCGGGCTGCAAATGGAGAAGTTTTCCATACGGTCCTTATTACGGCTAAGCCCATTACTGTTCAATTTTTCCCGGGCTACAAAATCCATGCGAAGTTCCTTGAGTCATCTTTGCCAAACAAAGACTTGGTCATAAGATTTGATTTTTATTGGAAGCTTGCTAGTTAAGAGTCCTTCCAACAGGCTTTAAGTTTCGAAGCTACTTTCAGCCCTATACCACAGTCACTTTCTTATTCACCATACAGCCTTGTCTGGCCCAACTTTCACCAGCTATCACCCATATAATCCAAACCATAAAAGACCTATGTTGTGCTGAAAACCATACTGAATATCTATCTAAAAACCCAAAACCATTATGGACTAATCTAACCTTTTTCATATCTCTACCATTTAAACTCAATGAAGATGTTAACCCAACAAAGGCTACTCATCCTGGCATGAATCCTAAAAAGCAAGAATTAGCTTACTAGGAATGTTCTCAACTTCTAGCCTATGGGCTTATTGAGCCTACTACTTCTGAATGAGCTTGCCAGACCTTTTATGTTAATAAAAGATCGGAACAAGTCAGGGGCAAGAAATAACTTGTCATTGATTATCAGCTTTTAAATCACTTCCTCAAAGATGACAAATTCCCTTTACCAAAAATTTCCTCACTGTTTGTTCATTTGTCGTAGGGAAAAGTTTTTTCTAAGTTTGACTTAAAGGCAGGATTCTGGCAGTTGGACATTATTCTAGAAGATAGGCACAAAACTACATTTTGCATTCCAAACAGGTACTACCAATGGACAGTAATGTCGTTCGGTCTTAAAACAACCCTCTCATTATTCCAAAAGGTAGTGGTGAAAATCTATGAGTCTATCCTTAATAGTGCTCTAATCTACATTGATGATATTCTCCTATTTTCACCAGATGAAGACTCTCATGTTCATCTACTCAAAAGATTCATGGGCCTAACTCAACAATATGGAATCATGCTATCCTCCACTAAAATGAAGATTCCACAGGACCAGATAAAATTCTCGGGGATGACATTCAAAGATGACCAATATCAGCCAGAACCCCACATTGCGGCTGAATTATTAAAGTTTCTAGATGAGAATCTCACACATAAGAAAATTCAACAGTTTCTTGGTATTGCAAATTATTTGCGCAGCTTTGTTCCCCATTATTCCAAATATGCCAGACCTTTACAGCTCATGTTAAAGAAAGATTGTCCACAATAGGGTTCCAGTCAGACGCATGCAGTCAAACAGTTAAAGCAAATACTCCAACAACTTCCACCATTACAGATTCCCTCTGATGTAAAAAGATTACTACAGACAGATACTAGTGACGGTCATTGGGGAGCCATCCTATTAGAAGAAAAAGACAAAAAGAAGAGAATTTGCTCACATGCAAGTGGGTCCTTTAAGGAGTCAAAAAAACATTATCATTCTATTTTCAAAGAAATATTAGCAGTCAAAAATAGGATTAAAAAATTTGAATTCCATTTAATTGGTTATAGATTCACTGTTCTTATGGACTACTCATCATTTCCAAAAATCCTTGAAAATAAGAAGTCGGTGCCTAATCCACAAATGCTTAGGTGGAAAGATTGGTTCAGTAAGTACTCCTTTGATGTAAAGCATATAAAAGGAGACTCCAACCTAATACCAGATTTATTATCCAGACCAAGAAGCATTTCCTTCTTCCATCTAGTTTATCCAATTATACCTATGACATCCTCATCTTCATCCTCTTCTCCGTTTACTGATGCCTCATCTACTCATCCACCAGTATCTTATTCTCCCTTTCTCTGTACAGGAACTCCACCAGAAGTAGTTCTTCTCATAACCTTTTCTCATATCTCAGACCTAACTATTAAACAGATCTTTGTTTACCAGACTAAATTACTCAAAACCTTTAGTCCCATCTTTATGGAGGTCTTGTGTTTCCACCCTTTTTATCCATTCTTGAAGGTATATACCTTCATGGATTTTGCTGATGTTCACAACGGAGGATGGATTTGGCCCAAAAAACTACTAATCTTCCTATGGTATTTCCTTCATCTTTATACCATAGCCATTAAAGTCAAGCCTCTGCATTTTGGTCAATATCTGGAGAAGCTCAAAAGAAGGGTTTATCATAACCCTCATCTCATTACTTTCTTAGAATGATTTCAACCCCTTGACAAATGGATTGATGCTATGAAGGCAAAGATTTCATACAGTTCTCATACAACAACCTTAAATAAAAAGGCTATCTATACAGTTCATTGACCTTGCTTTGTTAGTCCATCAGGCATGACTCCTAGAATGCTAGAGTGTATCCATTTCTACAAAGAAAACCAATTTTCTCTATAGACAGATGCTCTTGACCACCATGAGCAGTTTAGAGAATTTCAGAGATTTATGTTTGAAAGAAATAAAACCATTCCTAATGAGATTTGGCCAACCTTAGCTGAAAATGCACCATGGGACACTCTTCGTAGAAGATACAAAAATGAGCTTAATGCTAAATTCCAAGAATGGAAAGACTTTCCTCCTCAATAGCTCAAACCACTAGACAGTCAGCCCTCAGAAATATATTCTCAAGATCCCTACGAGCCTAAAGATCTTTACCAAAAATATGGAGAGAATCTTATTGTCATAGAAAAGGTAAATGCCAAAGTTCAGATAAAAATGAAGGAAGAAGACTATGAGATCATGAATCTGTCACCCTCTCATGAGCCAATCAGATAAGGATAAGAAAGAATTGCTTTACCAAAAACAGAATGAGTCATCTACTTTAATGTTTAGCTTTACAGCTGGCTCTTTTGTTTATTTATAATAATTGTTGGCTCTTTCTTTTATCTGGCCACTAAGGTGTGTCTAGCTTGCCACTTATGCTTGTCTGTAATAATTAAAGTTTATCTGTATTAGCTGACCACTGAGGTCTATCAAGAGAATCTTATCTCTTCTCAGTCTATATAAAGAGAAGTTCTCTCATTTGTAAGATAAGTTTTGCTTGGAATAAAATCTCTCTTTCTTCAATCATGAGTTTCTAAATAAAACACTACCAATAGTCTTTAATAGTATTATTTGATCTCCTACCATCTTCTTCTTCTTCTATTCTTCTCTTTAATAACCATAATCTTCTATTTGATAATACTAAAAGGACTATGAAAGCCGTTGGTGGGCATATCAATAGGACTGTGGAGCTCTTCGTGAGTACTAGGCTATAGGACAGTGGCAAAGTGACGAGGAGATGCCTAGAAAGCCATAGTCATACCGCTAAACTACTCATATGACTTGGTAGTCTGTTGCTACTGCTCATAGTCATACGTATATGCAGTTCATAGTCATAGTTGTATGGTGAGATAGTCATTATTGGTATCAGAGCCAAGTTATTGTGTCATTCGCTAACTAAAGAGCCAAATAAGTTCATGAAGTTGTAACGGAGTGACAAATGAGGACGAAATCAACTTTTTCATCAAAATTACTTTTGATTTTGTATTATCAAATTTACCCATAATTTTGTATTAGTTTGTCAAAATTACCATTATATTGTACTATTTTGTCAAAATTACCACTATTTGTACTATTTCATTATAAAAATATAAAATATTGGCTAAAGAAGACATTAGCTTAGGAATGGTAAGTGGACAGGGTGAGGACCGTCCCCTATCCCTTGTTTCACATTCCTAATGGGAAGAATTTTCTCTTGTCCCCGCTTTATGAAAATTCCTTGCAAGACAAATATTTTATATATATATATATATATATAAACTTATAAAATTATATTTAATTTTTTCAAGTCCCATAAGAGTCCACTTCAAGGGTCATTGTAAGGACCCGTGAGGCGAGGATGTAATTTCATTCCCGTCCCGTGAAGAAGAAAGGGTAGAGATTCCTTATCATGCCTTAGAAAGAGCTTTAAAAGCGATTAGATAACTGAGAACTAAATTAAGGAAATCTTATCTTTAGCTTCAAAAGTGATTCAAAATTGATAAAATTATTTTAATTTCCTCCATTTTTACCTTATAATTAGGGCATGAGTAAAATTTTTGATATGTATTTGCCTTACTCTAAGCCGATAGCGGTGTTATTTCCTCATAATAGTGATACTTTTGCATATCATTATGCTATTATTTAACCTATTTGTCTCTATATCGACTGCAATTGGATGAACAAACATAATTATTATTCTATGAAGACATCACTCTTTTATATTATTCAATAAATCAACTTTGATTTAGAAAAAAATTTATTATCAAAGTGAAATTATGTTTTAGAGATTTAGGAATTTAGGATTCTGTAAGAGGATTTAAGGATTTGAGGAAAACTGTGTTTTTGTCAAAGTATACCTATGTCTAGTTCTCTTAAATGCGTTTCCTGACCGTTATGTATTTTTTTAATATTATTTTTTATTTTTCTCATTTTCTCTCTTAAAAAATTGATTTTATAATTTTTAACTTACGTTTACAATACACATGATCTCCTCAGCCAATATTTTAGACTTTATGATGAAATAATACAAGATCAGGGGTATATTTAACAAAATAATATAAGATCATGAATAATTTTGATAAAAAAAATTTATTTTATCCTTATTTGTCATTCTGTTATAAATTGGAAGACTTATTTAGCCCTTTAACCATCATTTGCCATAGATTGAAATTAACCAAAAAAAAAAAAAACCCTGTTCTCTATTGGTTTTCTTTCTCTATTACTTTATATTTATATCTAGTTATATCTTTATTCAAGTTTTCATCTCAATCTTTGTATAGTGCAATTGTTGATACAAATGTTTCTTGACTATAAGTGAGTAAAAAATTGGCCAAAAATGAAAAACATATATAATTTTGAAATCTTTGAATCCCTTAAATTTGTAGCATATATAAAATTAAGTTTTATTTTGATTTGATCACATAAAGTTTTTTATTTTTTTATATTGAAAACTTTTGTGATAATGAGAAATTTATTGATGAAAATTTAAAATGATTAATTTAGTACGTACATATCTACTTCAAGAGAAGTAATTTCTTAGAGAAATAATACTTTTTTGAAAATTATTTTCCGCGAAGTTAGACTATATAGTATTTAATTCATATATTTTTTCTAAAAAATACAATTCTATCATGTTTGATTTACTCACTAATTTTTACAAATACATAATATAAAATATTATTTTATTTCTAATTTATTAATATGAATGTTTCAAAAAAATTTATTAATATAAATAATTGTATCTCATTAAATAAATATATTTATAAAATAATACAAAAAAATATTTTTAAAAAAAATTATGCTTACTAATTTGTTATTCAGTAAGTTATTTTCTCTATATTTGAAGAGTTAAGTTGTCAAAAAGAAATATAAATTATTTTTAATTTTGCATTTCCTTACAATCAAATATGAAAAGAAATTTTATTTTTTTAAAAATTAAGCTTTCTTAACTAATTTTCATCGAAATAAATAAACCTAAAGGGGAGATGATGCTTGTAGAGCTAGTAACACCTGAGTAGATTGTTTTAAATTACAAATTTATCCTTTGTGGGGGTTTTTTTTTTCCTATTGGATTTGATAGAATAAAAAGTAGGAAAAAGGTGCATTTAAGACCCTTAACTATTTGATGCAACTTATGTAAACACTTGTTGAACTTTTATTTTCAGTACGTCACACATCTTTTGAAAAGAGAACGACTAAATCCCTTCATCATTGTTTAATTGAATAGACATTAACTTAGTCTGATGTTAAAATTTGAGACCCATTAAATATTTTATATTTATATTAATATAAAAATATATATTAAAAATAAAATTTTTTGAGTCTCACTATCATTGGTGACTAATATCAACCAAGAATGACTGATGATAGGTGTCAGTAATCAAGAATGATCAGTAATAATAGATACTTATATTTATATAATTTATTTTTCATTTGAATGAATTTGTTAAAGTTTGAAAAATAATTTATTATTTTCAAAATAAAAAGTCATTTTTTTTTTGTAAAACAATTTAGTTTTCTCTTTGATCACAACAATATTTTTCGTTAATCAATTTTCTTGAATGTATTAAACAGAGAAAATGTGAAAAAATATTTTTCTGTAAAATATTTTCAACAAAATAAATGGAGTCAAAGGAGAAAAAGAATATTTCTTGCATAATATATTTCGCAAAACCTATAAAATCTAAACTAATTATTAAATTTGAAAGTAAAAATTGAAAAGCATTATTAAGTAAATATTTTAATGATTTTCTAAATATTTTTATAGGCAAAAAAACTTAAAATAAATAAAATATAAATATAAAATTTTTTTATAATATTATATTATGAGAAAAGAGTTACATTTATTTAGAAACAAAAATTATAATTCATTTAGCATAGCAATAACCGATCAATAAAAGAGAGTTTAGTAAGTCTAAACCTTTTACATCAAACTAAGTGAGTTTAGTAAGTCTAAACCTTTTACATCAAACTAAGTTAATGTTTGGTAAATTAAAAGATGATAAAATGACTTGATTTTTCTCTTTCCAAGAGATGTACGGAGTATTGAGAACAAAAAGGCCAACAGATGCCTACATAAATCGCGTCAAATAATTGAAGAGCCTCGACACACTTTTTCCCTAAAAAGTTTAACCCACATATTTCATCTTATTCAGTTCTTACTCTTGTAATAAGAGAGCCAAAGAAATGCCAAACTACTATATCTTTTAAATGAATCCTGCTAATAAGTGACGTGGACTTATCATTTATAGTGTTGTTCCCTTTAAGAGTGTGTTTGATTTTTTTTTTTTTTAATTTAGTACATAATTTTAGCATTTGTATTTTACTTTTTTTCTTAAATTTTATATTTATTTTATTTATTTTTATAATTATATAATGATAATTAAAATAATTAAATATAATTTTGATGATAATAATATTATATTTAATATTTATTTTTGAGATATATAATTATAACACTGACTATTAATATTATACGTTATACTTCTTTTGTTTCAAAATAATTAGTAACATTTATATTTTGGACGTTTAAAAATGATTGGTAATTTCTTTTTTCTTTTTTTTTTTATCAATTTTTTTTTTATCTATTTTCATACTATTAATAAATTACTAACTATATTTTTAACTTTAAATTTGTATTTTTGATACAAAGAAAAAAGTATACTCTTCAATAAATTTTTCTTAAGTTCCAATAATCATTATACTACTAACATTTAAATATTATCAACAACTTTTATAGTTTCAATAATAACAATATTAATGTTGATAAAATAAAAAATAAATAAGAGTATTTTAGTGATAAATGGTTAAAATACATAAAATAACCATTATTAACTAACTTTCTTAATTAATCTAAAAATGAAATTTTATCAATTATTTTTAGACGAAGAGAGTATTTATTTATGTTTTATTTATTTATTTTTCTATAATTATAAAAAGAATCCGCATAATACACAAAGAATGACACTGCTCATATCGTCTCGCTACCTGATATTTTCCTTTTTGAATGATAATTGCCCAAACTCAAATAGAAACATCCATACTTTTCTTTTTCAACTATCAAATAATTTCTCCTTTCTCTTCAATCTAAATCCAGAAAAGAAGATAATCAAACGAAAATTTTTAAAAAAGCATATATTATTGGCTCCTTATCAATTAAAGACTTTGATTTCATTTGAAGTTCATAGTTGTTGGGGAAATCAAAACAAACAATTTTTATACAAAGGTATACCAGTAGTAAAATTGTCTTATATTAATAAAAAATGAACAGTTTTTAAGCGATTTAGAGGAAATGGAAGAAAGTCTGAAATGACATGATTTGGATCAAACTTAAATTGATTAGGTAATCTAATCTAAATTTGATTTGTAGATCAATTATATTGGTTCGATTTAAATTATTTATAAATTTATTTCAAAATCAAAATAACATATTTTATTTTAAAAAAGTTAAAATTATGAATGATTTGGTTTGGAATAATCTAAATTTCTTTGTATATTGATTGATGTTCCAATCCACCCATAACATGAAGAAATCCAACTTGAATTTACTTGAAATTGAGATAAATGATTTGACCTAAATCTGCTCGACTCGACCCATTTGCCCATCTCTAGGCATTGCTATTGTAAAATTCTAAATTTTATTTATTAAACTATTATGTTTAAATTTTGAAAATATTTTTATTCACTCATGAAATTAGTTTAGTTATATTGTTAACCTAATTTAATAAGTAAGGAAAAATCTTTACATATTAGCTTTTTTAAAATCAACTTTTTACTCATAAATTTACATTAAAAAATTTATAGTTAATTACAAATATTTTTTTTTTATTTTTATTTCGAAATCATGTATTAGCAATAGCAATATTCAGTTATAGATAAAACATTGAATAAGTTGAAAACCTAAGGACAAGTTTTTTAAGTTGCCCTAATCATCTATGAGGATATTCCTTTCATCCCTTATGGCTTGTTACAAGTTGTTTGTTTGATTTCTTTTAAAGAAAATCCAATATATTTCTTTACTTTCTTTTTGTTGTATGTAAATAACCATATCAATGGCAAGAGACCTTGAAATGACTTTACAGCTAAAGTTGCATCTAGGTAATTAAGGATGTTTTTGGAATAATTATTAGATATAGCTGATATGATCATTGATACATATGTATTATTTAATTAAAATTTACTGTGTTATTATTTAATAAAAAATGACTATGTAATATGTGAATATAAATTTACTTTTTAGATATAAAGATATAATTTACTTTTAGATATATTATACATTTTAGATATAAAAAATGACTATTAAAGATATAATTTACTTTTAGATATATTATACATTTTTTATTTATTTTAAAAACTATATAGTGAATATAAATTTAAAAATATAATTGATTATTTGTACATAGTATCATTTAGTAAATATAAATTTTAAAAATAATTAATAATTTGCACAAAATATGTTCAAGAAATATTAAATATTTAAAGTTTATAAAGTTTAAATAATTCAATTTGATAAAAGATTATTTTGAAAAAGATAATTTTGTTATAAAAAAACTTTTAATTTCATCTTTAATAATAAACTCAAAATGTGATGAGTATATACTCATAAAAAAAGAATGAACTTTATCACAATCATTTAATTTGAAGTTAAAAGGCATTATTATCTGCTAAAAAGCAAAAGTACCACTAGTTCTCTAATATGGAGTATATCTTGTTCATACTCTAATATTGTGATTAATGAAAGAAGTTATTGAAAAACTTAAGAAATATAATGAAATAGAAGAATGATTATTATTGCTAAAACATTGTTCATACACTACTTTCTATACAAGCTACAATAGAAGACAAGAAAAACAATCCTAACTAATTTGATGACCTAGCACTAATGGTGAGTTGTGTTTTACCAACTATAACAACATTTTCATAACCAACATCCCTTTTAATAAAATGGTGTGTAGCAAGCTTCAGTATAAATTATATACCCTAACATCTCCCCTCAAGAAGAACTATGGTGAAAATCAACCAAGTTCATCTTAGGTAGTAGTGAAAAGAAAGTTGTAGCAGATAGGGCTTTGGCAAACACATCAACTAGTTGTTGATTAGAGGGAACATGAGTGGGAGAAATAAATCTTTTCTTAAGTTGTTCTCAAACGACATAACAATGGATATCCAAGTGTTTCATGCATTCATAAAACACTGGATTAGCTGCAACATGAATGACAACTTGATTATCACAAGAAAAGGAGATGTGCAGTGAAAGTGGAATTTGGAAATTGTGAAGCAAATAAGAGATCTACTAAAGTTCACAAACCGTGGTAGCCTTGCTACGATACTCAACTTTAACTGAGGAATGAGAAATAGTAGATTGTTTCTTTGTCTTCCACGAAATGAGAATAGGGCCACAAAAATGCAAAATCTCAAGATAGATTTGCAAGTGTCCAAGCATGAGGCCTAATTAGCATCACCAAATGCTGACAATTGGAATATATTAGAAGCATTAATGAATAAGCCTTTAGTAGGACAATCCTTTAAGTATTATAACAATTGAACAATAGCTTGCCAATGAGGAATTTAAAGAGAGTTTACAAATTGGCTAAGGTCCTAAATTGCAGATGTGATATTAGGCCTGGTAAGATATAATAACTTGCCAATAATCTTATGATATTGATCAGGTGTTAAATATAACTCTCTATCTTCAACATTAACCTTAGTTTCTTAGGTACAGGAGTAGCAACAAGCTTAGCTTCAAATAATCCAACTTCAGTTAAGATGCCCAAAATCTAGTTAATATAAGTGCCAGAAGCAAACCGAGTAATCTCCATGCTAATAAAATACTTGGCATAACCTAAATCTTTATGTTAAAGGATTTATGTAAGAAGGATTTAACATCAGCAAACAAAGCTTCATAAGGACTTATGAGCAACACATCATCCACATACACTAATAAACAAATAAAAGTATGGTGACAATCTTTAGTGAACAAACAATGGTCATGAGAACTTTGAGTAAACCCATAAGTAATTAATTGATCAATGAACTCGATATTCCATTAGCAAGAAGCCTAGTTCAAACCATATAAACTCTTCCTTTACCTATAAACTTGGCCAACTTCAGCCTTGGTATTTGAAACCTTAATCTATTTATTATATAATATGGAATTTGGAACCTGTTGGCCTAATGCACCAAGAAGGAGGGTTGAATTGGTGGCTGATTGAAAATTAAAAGGAAAGTTAAAGTGTTTAGGAAATTAAGAAGGAAAGGAGAAGAATCAACATAAAAGGTTTATTATGGTTCGGGTGTTAACAAACCCTACGTCCGCTCCCTAATTCTTCACAATTGGGTATTTCACTTAACTAACTTAGTGTTTTCAAGCTTACACCCAACTTATACAACTTGTGTTTTATGGCTCACACAACCTTGTGTTTTTAGGCTCACACAAAAACTTTTCACAAGTATTTTGGATAAGCTCACACTTCAACCTCTTATAAGAGTTTTAGAATATAGGCTAACTCTCAACCTACTTACAAAGGTGTTTATTGCTTACACCAAACAATCAATAACACTTAAAAAAGAGTAAAAGAATGAGTAGAAAATTGATAAGAGTTTGGTTATAATTAATTGAATTCTTTTGCATCTACATTTGTTTGGTGGAGTATTTATAACTCACATCCATCAAATTACTCTAAAACTATCCCTAAATCTCCAAGTTGTGCTAGGCAAATTTTGCATTAAATGCTTGTCAAACGAAAGTCGCAGTAGTGAATTTTCAATTTACACTGAGGAGCCAAAAATCATGGTAGAGAATCCCGTTATGTGTCTAACAGCTAGTCCACGAGTCTTTCATCCACTGGTTGTCCAAGAAATATAGTTGTTGTGTTCAACCTACTACTTAATAGTCACAGTCACGAGTTGGCTTTGTCTTAGGCGCGACTGAGACCATGAATTCCTCTTTTTAGTGAAGAAACTTCAACTTCTTGAGTCGCGGTCGTGATAAATTATTCACCCAATTTTTTATTTTCAACGGTTCTCTTGGACATTTGGCATGCTATGGGTGTGGCTTTGGTTCCCTCCTTTGTCACTATGAAATTCAAAATCGCAACCTCAAACGCGAATGCCACTGCGAATTTCTCTATGATTCAATCAAGGCTCCTTTGGCTAAGTCACAACTGTGAATTTGCCTGCGAATTCCTCTGGCCTAGCTTCATCCATTCTTATAGCAATTTCGTGATCGTGATTTAGGGGATACCGACCGTGAATTTGAATATTCTGCTAAAAGACGAAGATTTTGACTTCTATCTAACTTTCAATGAAAATAACTCTTATAAACTGCAAAACAATACTTGAATAAAACATTAGTACTAATCAATCTCCATTATCAAGATCAAAAGAGGCTTATGACATAGGTTTAACCAACCTAGTCCAACAATCTCCCCTTTTTTTATTTTAACAACTTAGATTGATCCTAAAGAGAAATAAATGCATGAGTTATAAAGTTGGAATGGTCTATTATAAGATAATTAAAGGATTCTAGATAATGATAAAAATTCTAAGTATAATCCTTAGATAGAACTTGCCCCCCCTCCCCTTCCCTCCTCTCTAACTTATGCTTTTCTTATGCATAAAACTCATTTTCTTTCAATATGCTATTATCTTCCCCTTTGGCAAGATAAAAAAGAGGGTAAAGAGTTAATACATGAAAGAGATGCATAAATCAAGAGTGAATAATGATAAAAGAGCAAAACAATAAAGTCAACATATAAATTACAATCATATAAAATATGAAACATGGAATTATAAAAACAAACACTTTTATTTATATAATAATCAGTGGGATCAATAGTTTTCACATTAAGAACTTAAAGAAAATACATAAATAGAAAATAAAAAGCCATAAAGACAATCTTAAAGATAGGAGAACTATCATTATCTCCAAAATCATCTTGGTCTTCATTGTCCCCTGCACCCTTAGCTTAATCACCCTCCTCAACCTCTTGGTTGTCCTCTTCTTCTAGTGTGTCCTTCCAATCCTCAAAATTTGAAAGATAGAAGGGAGGAGAACCTACTTTCTCCTGTAAGTCCACTAAGTCACTGTGTAGGTGGGAAAGGAGGAGAAATTGTCTCTTCATCATCCTTATTATTTTGTCCAATTTCTTGTTGATGGATGCAAGAGAGATTTTGGTTTTAGGCTTAGGTTGGGGAGATGGAACAGGTTGGGCTCCCTTTTCAATGATAAGCCTTTTTCTTTTGGAGACTTAGAAAGTTTCTAATTTCTTGGCTCTAAAAGTACCCAAAGTTTATGTGCAAGAATTTGGGTGAATGGCTTGCATTGATGAGGTAGGGGAGGTCTAAAAAATTTTGAGAAAGGAAAAGCTTCTTCATGAGAAATTTTTCGTTTTCTTCATTAAGAGCGCCCATATGGCAATTACATAGGAAGGAAGAAGAAACTGACTCTTGGGCTTGGAGCTCATATGAATCAATTGATCCACAAGATAACGACCAATTTGAATGGGTTTGCTTTTGATAAGGCAGAAAAGAAAAACAAGATCCTTTTGGTATACCTTTTCATTACTAACATCTTTGGCATTAATGGAAAAGGTGATAATATGATGAAGTAACCAAAAAGATAGGGTTCAAATGTATTTAGCTAAGGAGGTTTTGGGGTCATGTTTGGTCTCGATGGAAATTTTGGACCAAAACTCAGAATAGATGACGTCAAAAGCTGAGATGATGAATGAAATGTTATATCCGACTTGAAGATTGAAAATGTTGTCCTTAGCATGGTTGTCAAAATCGCGAGTTGACTCGTACGATTTTACGAGTCAAAATCACGTGAACGATTTTAATCGTATATAAAATCGGATTTGTGGTAAAATCGGGTGAAATCGAGTTTTGACTCGTTAAAATCGGTGAAATCGGGTGAAATCG
>CATIWR010124534.1:0-16730 GCA_949677035.1 Omphalea diandra | reverse complement strand
TTAAGTAGCAAGTTAGCAAGAGATTGGTTACAAATTGATGAATTCTCTTGCATTTACATCTGTTTGGTGGAGTATTTATAGTTCATATCCACCAAAGAGACGTTGGACTAAACTATCAATAAATTTTTAAGATGTGTTAGGTAGATTTAATATTAAATGCTTGTCAGACAGAAGTCGCGGTCGCCACTACCATTTCGCGATCACGAATTTTCAATTTCCACTGTGGAGCCGAAAATTTCGATGAAAAACTTCATCTGTGTCTAACTGCTAGCCTACGTGTCAGCTTTCCATTGGTTGTCCAGGAAAATATAGTCGTTGTGTTCTAACCACTATCAAAAGTCGCGGTCGCAAGATACCTAAGTCTTAGATGTGACTGAGACTGCGAATTCCTCTATTTGGTAAGGAAGCTTCAACTCCTTGAGTCGTGGTCGCCACTGAATTTTTGCCTTCGCGAGTTTTAATCTTTCAACGGACACCTGACACATTGTGGTTATGGTTTTGCTTCCCTCCATTGTCACTATGAAAGTCACGGTCGCAACCTTGATGCGACACTCACCGCGAAATCCTCTGTGACTAAAGGTTTGTAGACTTTGGATGGTTCGTTGCAGTGAAATAGCCCGCGAATTCCTTTTGCCTAGCTTCATCATTTCTCATGATTGATTCGGGGTTGCAATTTACCATACACGCACCGCGAATTTGGATGATATTTACATTGTTGGAGATTTTGATTACCATCCTAGAAAAAATCAAACTTAAAATCTGCAAAACAACACTTATGAAAGTATTAGAACTGATCAATCTCTATTGTCAAGATCAAAAGAGGTTCATGACTTAAGTTGAACTAACCAAGTCCATCAATTATTATAAATAAAAATTCATTTGAAATTTATTTCATTAAATTCTTGAAATTGATTATAACTGAACTAAATTTTTTAAAATTTAATAAAATTTACAAATAAATTCTAAAGTTGTAAAATTCTTTTTATTATGATAAATTTTTTAATTAAAATATTTTTCATTCTACTTTCTCTTTTATTCTATTTTTTTTCTCATTTTCTGTCTTTTTTTTTTTAACACTTTCTCCTCTCTTTTTATATTTTTTATAAAGTTTTTTAAAAAATAATGTAAAGACATTTCTATAAAATGGAATATTTTATTAAATTCTATACTAAAACTAAACAAAAAATTCATTTCATTTGAAATGAGTAATATGCTAAAGATAGAAATTAATTTACAAATGAATTTTATAAAAAAAAATAATTTATAAATTGAAATGCACTTTAAATTAAAATTGAATCAAACATTATGTTAATCTTTTAAATTTATAAATGTCTCTATAGTTAAATTTTTTAGGCACTCTTAATTTTCTATTAAAATAATATAAATGAAATTCTTTCATGCACAGTTAAGTCACAAGCTTTACAAACAATACATTTAAAAATTATCTAGAAAATTTATCAGAACGTAGATATTTACAACATCTTATCCAAAAAAGCAAAAAAAGTTTTTTAAAAACAATATAAGAATCAACCAAATTGACTGCAACCAAAAATTTTTCCTTCAACTTATTCCAAAAAGGCAAAAAAATGAAAAATTGATAACTTAAAGATCCAAAAAGATTTCATTGAATAAACAAAGTCCATTATTTATTTCTACATCATAAAACACAATACTTCAGACACATCTCTCAATCTCTAAATCCATTAAAGAAGGGAAGTCAGTTTTCCAATAATTAGTAACTTGAATCAAAGAAAATTTAAGGATTGAAAATATTAGTGAATTGATATTTTGCGCATTAAAAAGATAGTGAAAAGAGAAAAAATTAATTAGAGCAAAACAAACTACTTTAGAGCCAGTTGGGTGTTTTGAAAAGGCTTGTTTTCATGCACAACGTTTCACTGCTCTTAGCCTACCCTCCACCACCGCCTCGTAGTTGGTTCTAAGGCCCAACTCAGGAAACCACCTCAGGTTCGAAAATGCCGTCGAGTAGCTCTTCTTGCAAACTCCAGCGATGCCTCGACGTGCAAAACAACCCATCCAACTCTCCTTTCTCTTCTTGTAAACCTCTAGCCTCTTCTCTGCAAACAACCTTCTCACCGGCGAGCTATTAGCTTTAGAAATGAAAAAGAATACATCTTTATTGAAGAGAGGAATAATCAGATCTAGCTATTCACGAATATACCGTTCTTGATATCCTTCGCCCTTTTGATTTCATCGTTGTTTTGAAAAAGAAAAAATGGAAGTGAAGCAAATGATTGTTTGAATTATTGAAAGCCAAAAGATTAAGGACAATCGCTTAAGTGTTATGTACGAGAATTGATGATTGAGTTCGGTGGATTTTTACAAGGGGAGGAATTTGTGGGTTTTGGCGTTAATGGTTGTCTTCTACTATTTGTCTTTGATTCTGCAACCAAATTTGCTGGTTATTTTCTCTTTTGTTTGCAAAGGGCAATCAAGATTATGTGCTACTTTGTTTGGATTTTAAAAAGGAAAGAGTAGAGAGAGAAAAATGAATGAAGAGAAAGGGTAATTTTGAAATTCTGAAAATTTAAAATCTAATTAATTGATTTTAGGCGTTCACCAACAGAAACTATATAAAAAAATAGACAGAAGACCAAAGAATTTAACAGACATGTTTTGGTATAATATATAAAACTAAAAGACTAAATAGTATAATATATAAAACTAAAAGACTAAATAGTATAATATGATTGATTCAGGGGTCAAAAGTATTTAACCCTAGAGAATGGCAGCCAAATCCTCGCGAAATCTTTGTTGAGCCCGAGACATGCCAGCCACCTCCATCATGCATCATAAGCACCCGAAAATTCCGTTGCACGGGCATCCAGGCTAATGAAATTTGCCCAATCAGCAATGATGGATGCCACGGCCATGTTGGCAGTTAAGTTTTTATTTTTTTTTTCTCTTAAAATTGAAACCATCTAGTTTCATTATCGTTTCTGAACAACAGGAAAAACAAAAATAGAAAATAGAAACACAAGCAGAAATTGTATAAACTAGAGAAATTGACATATCTAAAGCAGAAGAGGGGAAATAAATCCAAAATTTGAACTCCATGAACACTAAGCATATGCTGATAACTTCAAATGCAAAACGAAGTGTCTCGGTTACTCCAAACTATCAGTCACGTTCACTAATGGCAGTCAAATGTTCATCAATCTCTGCAGTTGACAACACCCTGAAAACTCGATTGTCTGCTCTTACAACACCCACCTGCAAAAAACCGAATGGTCCTGTGACTTATTGCTGAAACATTTGAGCCGCACACAATTTAAGTTTTTAAAGCACCATTGCAAACTTTACACTCCAATGACATGTCTGGCGTTTTTTTTTTTTTTGTTTAATACATTGGAAATATTTAAAGAGGAAGAAAATGTCTAAATTTGAATTTTCACCTCGTACCCTAAGGCATTCGATCACTTGGTTCTCAGTCCAACGACGATGCTGTATCTACTTTACAATATTAAGTAGCGCATCTCTCCATGACAACAAAAAAATGAAGATGTCCAAACAAATTCTACTTGAAGTAAGACAAAAAAGGAAAAGATCACCAACAAATATGGTAATCCGAAGACCAATCAGAAGCCACCAATAAGAAGCAAAACTCATACCAGTGCAAGTTTCGTTATTTGACCTTCACCGACCTTCTATGGCGAACAAATTAAAATATTTGACACTAGCATCTTTTCATTTGTAGTCATTCTGATACTATCAGCACTAAGTATTCTATATAACAGTGGGCATCATCCATACCTCAATCTCAGTAGCCTTGAAGTCCTCCTGTAGAACAGATTGCAGAGCAGAAATAGCAGTCTGCATTACAATTGCAATGTGCAAGATTAGAACCGCCATATACACAAAGTATCAATTTCAGAAGAACAACAAAGGCCTTCAAAAATTTCTAATAGCAGCCTTGCACTAATTGGTCTGATAATTTCTTTTCCCACATAACATAAACTATTTCTATGCTTGAATTCACCAAGTGTTCCAAAGTAAAAATAGAATCCACAATTTCCAATTGATAGTTTCAGATCAAAAAGTTGAAAACTATATGTACAAAAATCAATGATGTTGGCTTGGAAACAATAAAACCTTCATCTTTCTCCTTTTCAGTTTTGCTGTAAAATGTCAATATGAATACACCCCTCAGAACTTTCAAGAAATGGAAAAAGACAGAAGTACCTGAACAGTTTCCTTATAGGAGAAAGCAGGGTCATTTTTCATTTTCTTTTCCAAGAAATTGATAGCCTCTTGTTCTTTCAATCCAGCACTTGTAGCCTACAACAAAAATTAAAATCAAGATTATTGAGCCCAAAGTTCTCTTTAAAGTTTACTCAGAATGGAAGTTGATCAACACAAAGGAAATTAGTTTTTGCATAAACGAACCATACTAGATTGTAATATACAGCATTTAATACTTAGTTCATATATACAAGCAACTCTTCTACTGGTTTTAGACAAAATCAGTACAGATTAAATGGCTTCTATAAACAAGTTTTCTTTTAATATCATTTCAACTACCAAGAGACAGATTTAGAATACACAGGGTAGAAGTTGCAAAGATCACCATGTAATCTAAATAACAAATTCCTACACAATGTGATGCTTCAGAAACCCTGTGGAAAATGAATTCCATTGTGGGGTAGGATTCAGAAGGACAAGTGACGACAAAGCAATCATTAAAATGAACTAATCTACCTCAAAGGCTCAAATCCATCCAAGATATGTTGGTTCTATGATCAATAGCACTCATACTTGTATGTATTTAGATTGCAATTTAGAAACATACAAGTCACGTAAACATCAGCAAGTAATGTACTTTAGTGCAAAGAATTCAGTTTCTCGCTTACCTTGTGACCATAAAAGTGGCCAGCTGGATCACATTTGTAGAGTTGAGGCCCAATCTCGTCATCAATTCCCAAAACCATAGCAACTTCAAAGCAAATAAAAGAACTATGTCAAAATAAATAGAAGTAATACAGTTTAGCAAATAATCACTATACATGGCCAAGCTTATATGTAAATACTATACAAGTATGTATAACTACATACCTATGTTTAGAAATAAAGTTTGTGTTATGCATGAAGTGAACATATTAAGCACTACCACACAATATTTAACTATACAAAGCACTTTTTAAGAGAGAGATATACCAATTCCGAGGGGTCTCATGTAAGCATGCTGAGTGTAAACCTGTGATTTGTCTGCAATCCTATAAATGCAACAAGGATAAAATGTTAAAGCAGGTGCAAAAAATTCCATCCACGTGAATGCAAATAAGTAATTGAGAACTAAAAGCAATTACATGGAGGCAAAAGAGGCATGTACTTGAGAAAAATATAGTGAGTGAATTGTGTCACGGAGCCCACCACAAATTGAGATGCAG
The DNA here is from genome assembly GCA_949677035.1 of Omphalea diandra. NCBI lineage: Eukaryota > Viridiplantae > Streptophyta > Magnoliopsida > Malpighiales > Euphorbiaceae > Omphalea > Omphalea diandra. The sequence goes on along the minus strand of CATIWR010124534.1, from coordinate 11,322 downwards.
TCATCAGTGATAGCAAAGAATGGGACTATTTAAAATGCAGTGAAGACTTCGTCTTCACCATAGTTGTTAAAGGCACGCCCGAGGCGCAAAGCGCACCAGGCGCCAGCCTTTGCGCCTTAAAAAGCCAAAAGCGGACGCTATTACAAAGGCACGTGCCTTGGGCCTTAGGCAAGGAGCCCTAAAGGCACTTTTGCGACAATCTTTATATATTTGTTTTTTTCTTTTTTATATGTGAGTAAATCTAAACCATTTATTAAAAATTAAAAAACCTTTTTTATAGACCATACCACACCTGATTATTTCAAGAAAAAACAAAAGAAAGGAAACAATAAATCTACTTCAACAGTAAAAAAGAAAAAAAAAACAGAAAGTTAGGGGAAGAAAGGGATCTGCTCCAGCCAAAAAAAATAGAAGAAGAAAAAGAAGAAAATTGCCAAAAAAACGGAAGAGGAGGAAGAAACTCTGCTCCAGCCAAAAAAAAAAAATAGAAGAGGAAGAAGAAGTTGCTGACAAACGGAAGAAGAAGTTGCTGACAAACAGAAGAAGAAATAATCTTAGGAAGCTTAGGAGTCTTGTATGTTTAGGAATTAAAACCTCTTTTTGCTTTTTTGTTGTGTGTGTTTTTTTGTTGTTATTACTTAATGTGTATTAAATATTAATAGTTATAATATTATATCACTTTATTAATAGTCTAATAATAAAATTTTTATTTTTTTTAATTTTTTATTTTTACATCTCATGTCACTAAGACACGCGCCTGTCCCTTGTGCCTAGACTCTAGGACCCCTTAGCGCCTTCGTGCTCCTTGCACCTTTAATAACTATGGTCTTCACTATGTTGGCATTGAAGATTTAAATACAAGCTTAACTTGCTTTGAAATTTTGCCAACTAATATCCTAAGAGATCTTTTTGAAAAAACTTTTAACAATCCAAATTGAATAACTGCTCCCCACATATTGAACAATTACAGCATAGAACATAATCAAAGAGCAAACATTCCACTGTTATATTACATGAAATAATATAGAAATTCAATACCATTTGGCCAACACGTCCACAGGCATTTCATATCCATATATGAACTGAAACTCAGCTGCCTCATTTCGTGCTTGTTGGACCAAAGTACTTGCATCAGCTGAAAAAGGACATACAAAAAATCAGGTCTCAATCATGTAATCCATGAATATTAACCAAAACCAAATTTCAGCAATAATAATCTCCAACTAATCAACTTTATATTCAGACATTTTAAACATCACCTACAACCAGTCATTATGTCAAGAATACAATATATTCTAGCAATCAGCAATAAATAACTAACAAGTACATGATTTTAAAGAAACTAATTAATCTCTAAATAGCAGAGAACAATAAGCTCTAATTGCATCACAAAATTAGTACTAGAGAGAGGGAAAGGTGACCTGTCATGCCGGTAGCCAGCAATCCAAGATACTTAGTAATAGGAAAAAGGTGAGTGACACTAGTCTCATCCAAAAGCTTGTCCTGCATATTATTATTAAAAACTTGTCGGATATCCAATTCAGCAAAATGGAAACGACGACGGAAAGCCAACTTACCGAAACTTTCTTTTGTGTAACGACACAGACGGAGTCCTTTCCGCGGACTCCGATCGAAGTGATGGCAGCTGCTTTCACCGCCTTAAACGCATATTCTGCAGAACTTATCTCTTCATACTTAACTAAAATAGGCGATAAAGAAAAAGAAAAAGATGAAGGAACAATGACGTACCGACTTGGAAGAGGCGACCTTCGGGGGAGAAGATGGTGATATGGCGATCGTAACCTCCTCCACTTCCTCTACTCATTGTTGTGTTTATGCTTTGCTTTTCCTGCAATTAGGAAGATGTTTTTTATTTTTTTAATGGCGAGTTCCAACTCGATTTGATTTTTCAGCACCAACTGACTCTCTCAACAAGAAAACTCACTGCTTACTTTGTCCAAAATACCCTCCGTACTTTTTTTTGGGGGGTTCCGACGGTTTGCGGTTCACATAAAACAGCGTCGTTTTTCATTCTGCTTATTGTTGGCCCAGAGTAGGAGTGCACACAAATTGCTCAAAAGCGTTAAACATTCTTTAATAAAAGACCCAAATTTTAGCAATGCGCGGGGTTCAGTAAACGGACGGTTCAGTTTAATTTTTTATCAAATTTTAATAAATTAAATTTTTTATATTTATAATTGAATTGAATTGAATTTTTAAAAAAATTAAATTAATTGAACTAATTAAACTGAAATTTATATATCTATAAATCCAATCGAACTGATTTTATAAAAGTTTAGTTAGGTTCAGTTTATTTCAATTAAATTACATATATTTTAAATTTAATTTGATTTAAATTGATTTGATTTATTAATTATTTAGATTAATTTGATTTTTTCAGTTTTTTTATCTAAAAAACAGAACCGATAACCGAAAACTAAATTTTTTTAAATTATAACCGAACAAACTGATTTTATTAAAAGATCAAATCGAACCAACTTAATTCGATCAATTTTTCAGTTTAATTTGATTTTTGCTCATCCCTACTGGACGCTAATTTGGACTGTTGAGTAGAGGCGGTAAATAAGTGAATTTGGTAAATAGGTGAGTTCATATTAAAATGGATAGGATGATAAATAAAATTTTCATTTATTTATAATTTATTTAATATGTTATATATGTATTTATATTCACTTAATTTTGTTTAATTTATATTCATTTATTTATCTAATTAAAATTTAAATTATTTAAATTTAAATTTTTAATTTAATTAAATATATTTCTTTTATTTTTCAAAATTTTATTTACCATTCAAAAATTTTAAAAAATAATTATTTTTTATTTTTATGAGAAAAATAATGAAAATATCTATTATTTTTATAATTAAATTATTTAATTTTGATACAATTATCACTTCAATGTCAGATAAAAAAAGAAAAGAAAAGCGAGAAGCTTTTAACATATGCTTGTAGTCGAAGCAATGGCACTGCATGTGATGCTGTGAGTCTAGGTAAGGTGTACTATGAGTCAGTGCCTTTGCTTTTAGCTTGTATTAGGCTGAGTTTAAGAGCCGAGTTGCCCTTTGTTATTTCAATGGGCTTGCTAAGCAGACCACCGCAAATCCTGGTGAGTTTTTATTATTATCATTTTTTTTTTCTTTTGTGAGCATTAACTAAGATACATTATGCGAACATAATTCACCATTTTTGTTCATGGGACAATAATAGAGAATAAAGAATAAAGATAATAATAATTTATTGAAAGATAATAATAAATATTACTATTAGATGTCTTTTGAACAAATTACAAGAAAGGGTATTTATTTTAAAATTAAATTTAAATTATATATAGAAATTTAAAAAATAAATATTTTTTTTAGCAAGGGCATAATCACCCAGTTATGTCCGTATTTTTATTAAATAATTTTTTTATTAAAATAAATAATTTTTATTAATAATATTAATTTTTATTTTGTTTGCATAAAATAATGATGTAATATTTATTTTAGTGATGTATAAATTTATTTTCATTTTATAAGACATATAAAATTGTTAAAAGATAGAGTGAGAAAAAAAAAAGTATTGGATAATTAGTTACCTGTACCAAACTCATATTTGTAAATATATATTAATAGGGTTAAGTGTGTTACAGTCTATTTAAGAGCATTTTCAATGATGTTTTTTTTATTATTTTAAATAGCATCTCTTGCACTATAAAGAGTATTTTAAAGAATTTTTAAATATAAAGAGTGAAAAAATTTGTATAACTCTAATAGATTATTGATATTTTTAATCTTTATTTTGTTTTATCTAATAAATATTAATGTTTAAAGTTTTTCAATAAAATCAAATAGTTGTTATGGAATGAAAGAGAAAAAAATTTTAAATAAACAAAGCAAAAACAAATAGATATCAATTAATATATTTTAGAGGAAATTGATATAGTTAATGACAACTAAAGTGAAAAGTAAAGTTCGGTCTTTATATGTAGAGAGTCAAACTAACTTTATACTCTTGAAATTAAAAATAAAAATAGTGTATTTGAAACTCTTTTTTTGGATTGACTCTTTAAAGAAAAGAATTTTGCTCAAATAAAAAACGTATTATAGATGCTCTACTATCCATTAAAAATATAACTAATCTATTTACTATCCAAACTCTATTTTTCAAGGGAGTGGATAAATGAGTAAACTTTAGAGCTATGCATTAAGCAGAGCCTGAGAAATTCGCTCTTTGCCCTTTACTTAGTTTCAAAACCAGCTTGAACAATCACAGCCAATGTTTTTAAAATCAAATTGATTGATAAGTGAATTGATCCAATTGATTAATTTTTTTACTTGATCAATTTCATCAATTTAATTTAACTAATTCAATAATAAATAAAGTTTAAAGAATATCATTAAAATAATTTTAAAAATAAAAAAATTAAAAACACAGAAATCTATTTATAATAATTAAAAATACAAATCCTAAAAATTGATTTAAAACTAACCAAATCAACCACTAATCTGATTTTCAATTTAATCAATTTGACCTACTGATCTACTCTAATTTTTAAAACATCAATCATAGGAGATTCTATTTCCCTGTTTTTAACCCTACTACATCAGATTTTTTTTTTTTGTTCGAAATATTACAGATTGCAAGTTAAAAAGTTCAGAAAATCACCCATAAACTACTTCAATCTTTTCTTTTAAGTCCTAATATTTTGCTACTTTCCTACTGCATATAGGATGGGGAATCTGATATTGAAAGATACAACTGCAAACCACTCTATATAAGAAGTGAATCTCTAATCCTGGCCCAAAAAATAAAATGAAAATGCCCAATAGAATGGTTTGGCTTTACAAGCAAGTTACAACTATTACAACGAATACTTGATATTTCAGAAGGCCGATTCCAGCATTCTTTGAAAGGGAGGGCAACCCTTATTATTAGCAGCTAAGTTACACGCTTGCCACTTGGGCATTCCATCCATTATGTGCAGTAACAGAAGCCACTCCTATGCAACAGACAGCCCGGTTGCACCTTCTATGAAATTCTTCATGTCAAAATCATCATTACTCATCTTAGTGATCACACCCTGCTTGGAGAACATAAATGATCAGACATAAATCCACAAAATTTTGTGATGATTCACACCATTATTTAAGTTGCATATTTAAAGTAAAAAAGGAGATGGGGATGGGAAGGGAGTGACAGACCTTTTCTGTTATGATACCTACTTATCAGCTTTGCAGGGGTAACATCAAAAGCTGGGTTCCAGACAGACATCCCAGATGCAGCAATTTGCTCTCCAAGTCCTCCGCGTGAATTTAATAGCTCTTTAGGTGATCTCTCCTTTATAACAATTTGTTTCCCAGAAAAAAGGGGTAAATCTATGGAAGTCAGTGGTGCAGCAACATAAAATGGAATGTTGTGATGCATTGCACACAAGGCAAGGCTGTAGGTCCCAATATTGTTAGCAGTATCTCCTGCATTTACTCTACATATTAGCGAGACACACTTCCAGAATTGGGACAAAAAGACATATTGATCATTTTTGTAAAGAGTACCATTTGCAGCTACACAATCTGGTCGAACAATTACAGCACTCACTTGACCATCTTTCATCAATGCAGCTGCAGCAGAATCTGCTATGAGAGTTGCAGCTATTTTTTCATGTACCAACTCAAAAGCTGTCAGTCTAGATCCCTGCAGTTGTATTTGCAAGTTATAAATAAAATAAAAAGATAAAATAGTGGCTGAAAGGATACGAGTTGAAAATTTTCCCTCAGTGCTTATCATTGACCAGTTTATTAGTAACCAATTCATGATTCCTACACAATTCAGATGCTCTATAACTTGAAGATGGATGCACTGCACCTAATAACTTCAACACAGCTAACAATACCTCAATTTCAAGGCTATATTTGAAATATGAAAGCGTCAAAGATTCTCTACCACCAACCATCAATGAAATTAATCTGGCACTGGCCCTGCTCTTAACACTTCTTTTTAACTTAGTTTTCGACAATATTTACAAGCAGATAATGCTCGATTATACAAGTTAGGTACCCACTTGATTGAAAGGGCATGTTTCTGTGCAATATGCCCTCTTGAACACTCCTTCACTATGAAGTGCACGAATCACACCGAGGGCAGTACAATGTCCAGCTGTTGCAAGACTGGGAAAACAAAATGAACCAAAATCAGAACCATAATTCCTCACCTTTTCTCTGTCAATCAAATGAAAATACCCTTTTAAAGTCAAAAGGACTAGGAGAAACACACACACATGATGAGAGTGCCACCTGCCAGTATTGCAATGTGTCAGAATAGAAAGCCTTTCAGAGTTTTTTAGTTGCTTCTGAATAAAACTTGCTCCATGAGACCCAATTGCTTTGTTTGAAGCAACATCATCTTCTAGCATTATCTCAGCAGCTTTTATGTAAGCCTATCAGATTGATAATAAGATGGTCCAACGAAAAATTAGAAATAATACTCTTCGCATGCACTTAATTCAAGGAACTTGAAACAATTTGCCAAGCACACATAACGTCTTTGCATTGACTAGTTTATATAGGAATTACAGAATATAAGTAGCTTAAACTTTGGGCTCAAGCAGAAAACTTATAGGTTAAATTTTAGTGTGTACAAAAGGAAAAACAGCTACCAAGAATATACAGTGTATTGACTTTCCTGTAATATACAGTCCATAGATTATGCTGTAATAAGACTGCAAGAAATAATCTAAGTCTACTACCTTTTCCTTAGTACATTGGAAGTAAAATTGTTCCTACTTTAGGTTTCATGAGTTTGCGTGCTAAGTAAATATTAATATGGTACCTGAAAAACACTACTGGATTCTGATGCAGCGGCAGCAGCTTTTGATATAACTTGTTTATGTTTTGTTGCTGCATCTGAGAGATTCACAGCAGTCAGTCAGCTGAAGAAACATGAAATATCATACTAAACCCAATCAAGTTCAAGAATTTAAAAATCTTCGGAACTCCGGATAAGCTGTAAGCAAAACTGTTTACATGATAACCAACAAGCAAGATTTCACAGGCATCCTATTAAAGAAGAAGAATTACCTTGAAACTAGATAATCCAATTTGTTGGAGAGGAAAGAGACAGCATCAGCAGATGTGCCACTAAAATCATTTAAATGAAACACCTCCACTGCAAGAGAGAGGGCAGCCGCAATAGCAATCGCAGGTGCGCCACGGACCACCATCTCCCTTACGGCAGACCTGAGACATCGATTTTACGAATTGCTTGGATGTTTGACAGCCATAATCTTGCACAATTAAGTTTACAAATTAAAAGATTTAATGGGCATACTTATTTTATTATAAAAGAGTGTAAGAAATAACACCATCCATCTGAAGAATCTCTGATATCCAGATACACAGTCTCGGGAGGAAGCTTTCTCTGCCCAACAGCAATCAAATTTTCGATTTGAAGTTCAAACAATTAGTTTCCAACATAAAAGAAAAAACTTGCAAAAATGGTACGGCAGCAAATTCAATTCAATTGGAATAGCGAGAAAGAGAGAGGACCTGGTCGAGGAGTTGATGAGAGCCGCGGCTGTAGCAGATTGACTGGAGAGTGTCAATTTCAATTGCTGCCATGTTTGACTGAAACTTGACAAGAAAACACTACTTCACTGGAATTGATCAACTGTTATTGATTTAGTTGCCTACGAGTTTTATTTAGTCGAGAGAAAAATCGGAGACTGATTTCACCAGCACCAGCAAGTTAGGCTTTAAGCTTGAATCACTCAGCTCCCTTTCCCTGTCCTTGCTATGTAATTGGGCGACCATGCCACCGGCTACGCATTAGCTTTAAGCTGCCATGCTTTAAACTGGGCTATTCCCAATTGGGCTCCAAAAATTGTTGCCCACTAGCATATATTTGCAGTTTTCTCTGCGGAGGCCTCCGTACCATTACCAGCCAAACAGAGGTGACGCTCCAGCCTACGTATAGCCACATCAATTCTACTTTACATCATAAAAATGCATAGTTCACGCTCACTGACAGCGTAACAAACTAAATATGATATACACACTCTATAGCATAAATAAATAAATATAATGCATCTCAAATTCAACTCCCACTGAGATTGTAATTGTCAAAAGATAGCTTCTTGTAAAAAGTTAGCACCTCAGGACTTCTGAAGTCTAAGCCCATGTATTCGATTTTCATCTTTAAACGTTCTGAGTAGGGGGTGGCTGTTCTCATCTCTGATCTTCTCCAAACAACAAGCGCTGGAAAACGTGATCTTTCAATAAAATCATGTGGAGATGGCTAAAGTAGCGTGACAATTTTTGACATATTCGATTAAAGCATACCACACAAGTAATTAATCTAATTTTGATTTGAAATAAATCACTTCGGATCATAAACAATACACGATAAAAAAAATATGTTTAAATGGATTAATTCATCTAATTTACAATAAATACGATTATGTAATCAAATTAATAATTATATATATATATAAACATGATTTAAGCACATGTATTTATACATAACAAAATATCTTTTAATCTAATCTTACATTTATTTAGCGTTTTAATAGTGACTTTTTTTTTTATTAATATATAAATATTTTTTAGCTCAAAATTAAATATTTTTAAATTTTTATATATTAATCAAGTTAAATGTGTATTTTCATATCAATGACATATTAATATCTATTATGACATATTTAATTAAGCAATTATATAGATCATATCATATGATTTACTTCATAAATATATTCATATTAAAATTAAAGATTTTGATAAAATTAATTAAATAAATTGTATTCAAATTAAATATTTTTCTGTTATACACATATTATAATATTTCGACATAACATAATTTGACATAATATGTCACCAATTATCAACCTTAATTAAAAGGTAGTCAATCAAAAGGGCACATGAAAAGGTAAATTCAAAATTATTAATTAATGGAAAATGTGATACGATATTAAATCGAAGATTCATCGATGCTCACCTGCACGAAGACAAACTGATAAAATCCCTAGCTGGAATGCCTAAATATATCACCTCACCCCACATAGTAGGGCTGTCCATTTTTTGGGTTGAATTGAGAAACCGAACTAGAACTGGCTCAATTCAAAATTTTAGTTTATTTCATTTAAAAAATTGGTTTGATTCAGTTTTTATATTTAACATTTTTGGTTAAATTGATTCAATTCGGTTTTCAAGAAAAAAATCAAAAAAATTGAACCATCTAATTTATGTACATGTTATAATATATATATATATCACACACACACTTTTAACCTATACGCAACGTCTTAATTTAAAATATTCAATTTTCAAAAATATATAGAAACCATTGAACTAAACTAGGTTATATATTTTACACTATTTCTTTTTGTTATTTGATATTGGAGGGTTCCGTTAATACGCCTTTTGACCTTTTGTTCACATTTTATAAGCACCTCAAATTAAAGACATGATATAATTGCTGTTTTTGTTAGATGATAAAGTGAAATTGTTTAGAAATTGACTACAAGATTTAAATTTTATCGATATAATCCTTCTTTCCATACTCAAAAAATTAAAAGACGTGATATATGAAGAGTTAACATTGTTGGGGCCATCATATATATACGAGGGCTTAGTTCTTAAAAATAAAAAGAAGAAAGAAAAAAAAAAAAAAAAAAGGTGTAACTCCGTTGAAAGGAATAACCACCTATATAAGGAGACATAACATGGTTAAAGGGAAATTCTTCTATGGTAAAGCATTAAATAACAAAAATTTACATAATATACTTTGAGTATAAATTAAAAAAAAAGTTATAAAATATCTTTAAGTTAAAGATAATCACACACATAAGTGATTGTAAATAAATAATTAATTTACAATTTGAAGTGGTGAATTGAGTGCATATTATAATTTCTTTCAATAAAAAGTATAATTATTTGATGAAAATTCTATAAATAGGCTTTTCCTTTATTAAAAATGATATAAGTTTTGAAAATAGTTTGATTAAATTGTTTTAATGTTTATTTAGAAAAAAGATAAATTATCTCTAGTAAAGAGATGCCAAAAAAAAAAAATCAATTGCATTCGAATTTGAATAATTTTGATTAATATAATATTTGTTTCAATTTTAACTTAAAGTTCATTTTGTTTGTAAATAAATTTTTTATTAAAGTTATTTACAAATGAATTTATATATTTAGTATATACTACAAAATTAAAATATACTTTATTTTAAGTGAAATAAATTTTGTGTTTGGTTTAATTATAAAATTCAATAAAATATTTTTATTATAGAGAGATAAGAAGAACAAAAAGAGACATTATGAGAAATGAAGGAAAAAAATAGAAAATAAAATGAAAAAATATTTTAATTAAGGGTGTTATCATAATTAAAAAATTATAATTTTAAAATTCATTTGTAAATTTTATTAATTTAGTTATAATTAACTTTAAGGATTTAATAAAATAAAATTTCAAATGAATTTTCATTTCTATTAAATACACAAAATGTGAATTTTCAAATAAATTATAAAAACTAAAAGATTCATTCATATCAAACACACTATAAAAACATTACAATTAAAATCATTTACAAATGAAAAGTAATTCTAACCAAATTGATATTCAATTTATTTTTGTAAGTGCGGTGCCGGAACGTTGTCTCTTTTCATTCTCGTATTTCTAACATGATTCAATTAAAATCAATCCCTAATGCAATTATATTTTACAGGAGTTACAAGGAACGAATATGGGACCTCAAGTCTCAATGGTAGATACGCAATTAATTAGGCCACGCATGGGTGCAATTCTTAATGCATTTCATAGTTTGTACACAGTGAGTATTAATCAAAATCGAAAGAGACTACCATCATAAATGCATTCATAGATTACAGTTTACGAGATCGATAGCTTAACCTAATAGCGAGAGATTTTTCGGTGTAAAAAATGTTTGAAACATAATTTAGAAAAAGGAAAGTGAAAAATGAACTCATAAGAAAAAAATTATTGGCAGGTTATTTTCTTTGATTGAATACTTTTATGTGACAATAATTGATATGTTGATTTGATGTTGAAAATTTTCATTGCTACTGCCTGTCTGTTTATGTTTTTTGAACTATTTTACAAATAATTATATTAAATTACAAATTGAAATATTTTACACTAAACACATACTTATGAAATAATTTTCAGTTCATGAAAGTTTTAATGAATCAAAATAGTATTGCGATCTAAAGAACATTAGGTTTTTTTTTTTTTTAATAACTTTCATCATAATGATAAATAGAATCAAATCTAAAACCTTCACTAAGATGCACCAATATATATATATATA
>CATIWR010124509.1:0-27617 GCA_949677035.1 Omphalea diandra | reverse complement strand
TTGGGGAGTGGATGTAGGGATTGTTTTGCCCGAACCACTATAAAATCTTTGTCTCTTTGCAATTCTTTCTTCTTCCCTTAATCTTTAGTTTAAATTTTTAAACACCAATTCAACCCCCCTTCTTGGTGCCTAGGGACAACACAATCATTTATCAAATGCATATATTCAAATATAACATAATTAAAATGCATATGATTTGAATTAAGGATATTACATATTTTGTGTGAGGTATGAGAAAAGTAAGATATACCACTAAGTCGAAAACCTAAAAGGACAGCTTAGGCAAGAATTAGGGCATAAAAAAAGAAAAATTAAAGAAAATGAGAAAAAGAAATGAATAGGGAACAAGCTCGCCAAGTGAAAAACTGAAAGGATGGCTTAAGAAAAGTTAGAGTATAAAAATGCATAAAATAAATAGGGTAAAAGTCGAGATAGTGCAACTAACAACTTGGGGATCATTGACAAAAAAAAAAAAAACTGAGCAATTACAAAAAGATAAGGATGAATGATCAAAAGACTAGTGAAGCATAGGCATTGGGCAAAACAACAGGATGATCAAGTGTGCCAATGTTAAAAGTGAAAGTCATGCATTTATTAATGTCTAAATACATAAAATGTTAATGATTCATGCCAAACATTATATCCAATGGAAATACATTGGCATAACTAGAGTAAAATCAATAATACATGTCATTGAACTGGAAGTAAATGTAAAATAGTCATTTATGAGGAAAATCATTTTATACTATTTGTTAATGTGATGCTTATAGATTTAAAAGTTGTGTAACCATGCCATCTAGTTTGCATCATCATCAGGTTATGGATCCTAACCCGTGTAAAAGTCGTAGACATGTCAATTGGTCCATATAGTCTTAACCTAATCTAAGAAGCACTAAGAGAAGGGACCCTCCATAGATGAAGGAATGAATTGAACCTCAAACTAAAGAGCACTGAACTAGCGATGCATGCAAGCTAGGTCACAAAACATGCTTAAAGCTAATGAGGGAGGAATGATGTAATCTTTATAAGTCCTCAAGTTAACACGCGATAGATTCCATCATGGGTAGCTCCAACAGATGTTGGTGGCTATCAGTGGTAGTAGTATGAGACATCCACTCGGTCCATTTAGCTTTAGTAATAGCTAGCCAAAATAAACGGTGGCTCGAATGATGCTACATGTAGTAGAACCTCTCGTTGATGGTAAGGGTAGCCAATAATCCTAACATTTCTTGCAGCCATATATAAAAAAAAGGAAAAGAAAAAGAAAACAAAGAGTAAAAGAAAGAAAATTAAAAATATGCTTATTAGGTTGAAAACCCAAAAAGGATAACCTAAGCAAAGGTGAACGACTCGTTGGATTAAAAATTCACAAGGATAGTCCAGGGAAAAGTTAACCTAAATAAAAAATGAAAGGAGGGAAAAATAAATAAAAACACAAGAAAAGTTATTGCAATAGGGGCTTTTACTTAAAGCAATAACAAGTTATTGTAGAAGAATCACTAACATCGAGGGCCACTTTATCAAGTCTTATGATGGTCTCAACCAACATCGTGGGCACAGGGGTCCTCCCTAACTCAGCTCCCTCCAAAAGTGGTATGATCTATAGATCAACCTCTCCATCATCCTTCTATAATAAATACTCACCAATTAGAATGGTTGCTACAATGCATACCTGAGCTGCCTGAGCATGGTCCCTATAAGGGAAAATGGTGATGAAAGGGGCCATAAGGATTTTGAACATCAGATTTTGGTCCTTTGGATACAAAGCCCACTGATAAAAATCATTAAACCAAATCCCCAAAATGCAATGGGAATTACATAATGTAAAAGATGAAAAATCTTAAAAAGCCTTAGAAAAGCTTAAAGACAAATACCAAAGACCAAACCCAAGCCAAGCCAAAGGCTACCAACCAAGTTTGATGGGTTGTACAACCTACAAAATAGGGCTATACAACCCTTATTATAGGGTTGTACAACCCTCACTACATGGCTTTATAGCCTCCTTTAAGGCTATATAGCCTTGCTTAAACCCTAACTCATAAGACTTTTCGGGAAGTGGTCACTCCATTAAACCTTAAGGTTGTACTAACCTGACACAGGGATTTATATACCATTCATGGCTGAACAGCCCATATGCAAATCCTAATTCTAATACAACACTCATCTTCTCTATGATTGGATGCATGCATGGTGTAACTATATCCATTTTAGGCATTGTGCACCCACTCAACACCTATAAATACCCCTTATTTTGAAGAGATTGGAGAGGCTTGAAAACTCTAAGGTTACTCTATAAAAATTATGCCTCAAATACCCATAAACGTAGAAAACTAAAACCCCAAACCTATTGTACTCTCACTAAGGTAGAACTAGACCATTTTTCCTTTATGTTTATGTATTCCTTAAGCAATGTTAGAGGACATTAAGTTCATCATAAGCTTTTAGGGTAAAGGCACTGTTGGAACATCTTAGAGACTCCCTATCCCTTTCTTCCTCCTTTTCCTTTCTCTCTCTTTTCTTTCATTTTCTGACCCATAAAAGGAAGGTTGTACAACCATGTTAGTAGGTTGTATAACCCTCATCTTAGGCTGTGTAGCCCTTATCCATGGCTGTATCGCAGAGGTTTCCTGCAATCTAGTAGAAAGTTTTATTTTTCTTCTCTTCAAATTTCATACATTTAGGTGTACTTTTTGGGTTATTTGGTTAATCTAATGATAGAATAAGACGAGGCTTTATAGCTTAGGACAACTATTCACTTCAAAATGGAATCTTAGCCAGCTTTCAAAATGGTTTTCTTTGCTTTTCTCACTTAAAATGTTTGAATGTTTTCCTTGTCCCGTTGAACACTAAGTTTAGTTTTTATTTATGTTTTGACATCATGAGGTGATAAATAAGTAAGAAACTTAAGTTCCATTTGTCCTTGGCAATCCCCTTGGTGATACAATACATAATTGCATGTGAATAGTGTTTTCTAGTCCTTTGATGCCTTTATTAGATTACATATATATATATATATATATATATATATATATATTGGTTTCTTTGATTTCTAAATCTTATTTTTGGCTCTATTTTTGACATCGAGGTAGTGATCAAAAGAGGAACTCATGTTTCCTTTGATCTTGATGTCCATTTTTATGTCAGAGTTTACAAATAGTCATATGAATAGTGTTTTATAGATATTCGGTCTCTTAGATTCATGTGGCCATTCTAAATACTCCCATGTTAGGTTATGCCCTAAATGTTTTAACTTTTTATGAGCAAAGTGATTGACGATTAAATGACCTTAGGACTTACTTGAGTGAAACTTTGCCTTAGGCCACCTAATATCCTCGAAATGCTTAACCTTGTGTGTGTCTATATCCACTCTATTATTCATGATTCTTGCACTTGTTCATGTATGTCATTATTCATATTTGTTTGGTTTGTAATGATAAAATATGAATATTATAGACATGGATACATGTTAGGCATCTTAGCTATGGAGATAGGGTATGGTGATGACTATAGGTTCATTTCCCTTTCTTTGTTGGCTTTGAGTTCTCTTTTGTTAATTTGCATTCATGTTAATTTATTACTAACTTGCTTATTCTTATTGGGTTTAAGTGTAAGTACATGGAATTCAACTATCAACTTGGTCTTAACCATTTCCTTTATGTTATATGTATAGGTGGTTGTTTATGCATGCTTACCTTATTCCATTATGCATATGGATGATTATGTATGTGAATTAATGGTTGATGAATGTTAACCCCATGCCATGAGTGCATGACTCCCCTCTCCTTAGTTTGATGACTTGGTTTGTCTAAATGGATTATGCTTAGATGTATGTTTAAGGCTAATAACTTGACTAATCAATAACTCAATTAAAATACTAAATGTGAACCAAAGATGTTTGAAAGCTGGTTCCAAATATTTGGGCCGTTTGAGGGTGCCTACCCCATTTCCCAAGCCATACCCAATTTTTTATCCCTATCTTTGCTGGAATGAAGATGAAATAAGCCTTTTAATTAACTTAAATAGGTTTAGATTTTCCCTTCCTTGGATTATGGACCTGACCAATGTCATGTGACGACTCCACATTGCATTTAGAGATGATACCAATGTTTTATCTTACCTTGGTCTTCTATTGACTCGTACTTTGAAAAAGGGGCTTCTATAAAACTTTAAGCCTCAAGGGTCCCTCATTGACTAAAATCACATGTAATGACTAGGGTTTATTACCAACATATGACCCCTCATCCTCTCAATCCTAGAGGTAGGAGTCGAAAGCAAGATTCCACTCATTCAAGCGCAAATGTGAAAATCGATAAGCTCACAGTGGCGACTCCATTGGGGACTCAAAATTGACTTGTGTTATATCTCTAACTAACTTTTGATGTTTTAAATTTATTGTCAATATAGTCCATTGCATTTATGTAGTCTTCACACTTTAACATAAGTATTAGGTATCCTTAGGCAATCCTATGGTTCTCTAAACTTGAGATTTAAACTTTATTTGGGCTTAGGAGATTTGGAGGAGGATTCATCACTCACAGACCTAATACCTTAAGGTTTATTGAATGAGGGATCAAGACAATCCCCCTCAAGATTGTGATAGCCATCAACGTTAACAACCCTTTCAACCACTAGGCACATGTAAGAGCCAATAGTACTTTAGAATAAGGTACCCCACTTGTTTGCATTTTCTTCAAAGTAGAGTTGGAACCCTCAAAGAGCATGGTTTGATATCCCTAATGTATGTACCAATTGTTATTCCATCTTCCCTCAATGTAATTATCTTTCTCATGTAAATATTTATGTATTCCCCTTTCTTTGCATTATATGAGATTCCCATGTACATGTCGCACTTGTTTTGTACAAAGGGACTTGTTCATATCCTATGTATGTACTTCCCTAATTAATGTAAAAAAGCTCCTATTTTAGGTTAGGTTATTTTGTACATGTTCTTTTGAGATTTGACTTTCCTTGGTCCGAGGTAACCACATATGTTTTATATCCCTTATTGAAATGAATGAGATTCCATCTAGGAAATATCTACTAGACCTTATGTGTGAGAGGAATAAGGTTAGAGGGAATTTATGCAAAATGAAATGTGTATTTCAAGCATACATATATTGATTACTTGCATATGCATCATATTGATAACCCTTGTCATATAGCCATCATATCTTCATCTAAACCCTAGTAAAAAAAAATAGGCAACTAAATTGCTAAGAAAAGTAAGATGTCGAGTCCGAGTCAAAAGTTACTCTAGTCATGGAATCAAACATACCGCCTGAAGTGTTAAAGAGGCTATTGGCTGACTTTAATCATAAGATGGAAGAAACGATTATCGAAGAAGTGAACAAATGGGTTAGTGAAATCCTAAACAAAGGTGACACATTTATCAATAGGGTTGACAAATGGAAGACACCTGTGAAAGCCCCCTAATTAGTAGTGATTGATGATTATTTATTTGGGATGATGGAATATTATGAGAACAAAATGGCTAAGGACATGAATAGTGCCAAAGTTGGCCCTAATAAGGTTATAGATAGTAGGAAAGAGAATACTCAGTTTGATGAATTTAATCGATAGCTAGAAAAAATATATAAAGCTTTAGGTGCTAAAGGTTTAGTGAAGATGCTAAGAACCATGTTTATTTGTATGTGTTAGTTATGAAAGCATATGGGGTATCGATTAATACAATGTTAGAGCTTTTGAGTTGTCATTGGAAGGGTCTACTAAAACATGGTACTTTAACCAACTAAATACTATTAAAGAGGACTAGAAAGAGCTGACAGAGGCTTTTAAAAAACACTATGTTTGTAATTTAGATTTAGAAGTCACATTGTAGGACTTAAAGTCTTTAAAGCAAAAGACTGATGAGAGCTTAAAAGATTACATTAGAAGATGGAAGAATAAGGCTTCAAAAGCAACTACAGGGCCTACTATGGAAGAGTAGGTAAGAATGCTTGTGAAAATGTCTTTACCTGGGATCAACACCAAAACCAAGGGAATGTTGGTTAGAAATTTTGGGGATCTTTGAGAAGTAAGCTTGTAGGTTAAAGATTTAAAGTCTGAATAAAAAAGGCAATATAGGGTAAGGAGAAACGCCCCATCCTAGTCCTAGGTGGAAGGGAATAAGATGGCTGATGTTGATGCAATAAGGGCACCTTTATATTTTACTGATTTGGGAATGCCTCTGTCTGTAACATCCCCATCCTCATTCATTAGCATTCTCACATGAATATATTCATTGCATAAATGATTTGCAATCCCACATGAACATATGCATTGGATAAATGATCATTTAGATATGTAAATTGGATAAGCACGATGATGACACTTGGACCATTACTTTTGGAAGACTTGAACATACATGTAATGTTTGTATAGTTGCGTGGCAAATTATTTTAAGTTGTGTGTAAGTTATAACATCATAAATAATGGTGTTTAAAAGCTTATTTAAAAGTATAAAGAGCATATAGGGATTAGGAGATGGATGGAGGTGATGAAAGAGTGAAGAAGAGGGATTAAAATAAGAATATTGAACTTCCAACCACTGGAAGAGAGACACCATGATTTTATCTTATTAGAATAGGTTTACAAATTGAATTTTTCATCCTTTAGGTGCATATTATAAATGATAAACATGAGAGGCAGTAGAATAAAGAAATAATTAAGGAAGAAATAAAGAAAGGAAGAAGAAGAAGAAGTAGTAGTAGAAAAAGAAGAAGAAAAAGAAAAAGAAGGAGAGGGAGAAGAGTAAGGTACCTAAGAAGGAACCCTAAACTTTTATAGTTTTACTAGGAGAGGTAAGTTAATTTAACTTTTTCCCATATGAAATTCCTCCCTCATAACATGTTAAACATGCATGATTAGTCAGAATTATGGAGCAATTTGATGTAGAGAACATGAGTGGAAGTTGAAATTTAAGAGCAACAAGAGCTGATTGTGTTGGTTTTATTGTTAGAATATATTATTGTACTCACGATTTCATAACTCTATAAGTGGAATTGGGGAAAGTGTAAACCATGAAAGATGTAGCATTATGACCCATCTTAATGCATGCAAGGCACTTTTTCTTAATTTGATGTGTGTGAAGAGCTATGGCTCCTTCATTAGGGTTGGTTCGCAACCAACTAGAATCTCCTTAGTTTGGCTATTTGCATATATTTTGATGACCTTATGTGCTAATTTAGACAAATTGAAACAATGAAATTTGTATGATTATATCCCCTCTAAATACCTATAAAGCATTTTTGGTTAATTTGTTGTGTGAGAAAAAGATTTATTTATTTACTTATGAGTGATCCTGAACTTGATGATATTTATTTCATCTCTAAGTTCTATTTTTGAAGAATTTGACGGCCATAGAATGAGAATTTAATGATCTTCCAAATTTATGTCCAGTCTACATGCATGTAAAATAGTTATCAAAAAATATATCATGGTTGATGAGATATTGCTCCTTTATCGTGACTGATTCTCATTGTGTTGAAACCTGCTCATCCACAGATTGGTCATTTGTTTTGGTGACTTTATAGACTGAATTAGATAAAGTGTAGAACATGAAAAATGTTTCATTATGCATTTTGTAACCCTTGGTAAAACATTTTTTTTCAATTGGACTTGTACAATTTGAGATATAGCCGAGAATGTAAGACCTACTCAGACTAAGAGGACAATGAAATAGGGCATAATTCAAAAGTTCACCACATTTTATATATTTCTTATATTGACCGTAAATTTGACTATGTTATATCATTATGTGTGTAGTTGGTGATGATTTTATGATATGGTTATATTCAATTCATGTATATGTGATTGAATTGTGACATTTTACATGTGAATACAAGTCAAGTGAGAAGTATATGATCTTGATGATTACTTGGTATACCATTATGAATGAATACTTACATATGGTACTAAAATGATGTTGTAAGTGGCTTGTCAAACACTTATAAATCACATAGAATAAAATGACCAATATGTCCTATTGGTACATGTTATTAATCAAATGATTCATTTGTTATATGTTAGCCAGTAAAATCAAATGTTACTTAAATCACATTAATTCTCAGATGCAGTGTTTTTCCTTATAATGTAACGATAAAATCAATCTATTGCATTTGCACTTGTATAGACAATTCTTATACATGTCATGTATCATGATGACATTTTGTTATTGTTTGTGCCTTAAGAATTTGATTATTATTTTTATTCATTGAGTTACGAATAACCAAATCACTATTATGTTTTTCAGATATTGAAGCATAGGGTTTGGATACTTTGGAGCATAGAGTTTTGCATATAGACACATGGAGTACAAGTCGTTGGCTGAATTTTGACTTTCTCTCTTTCCTTGTGTAATGTACATATACCTAGATAGGAATCAGTTTGTGGTCACCAGCCTTGATCTTTAGTTAACATATATGTTCATTAAATACATATTGGATTGTGTATGAATGATGAGTTAACCTCTATGTATATGAAATTTAGGTCATGAATTCGATGATTAGTAAATGAAAATGGATATTACAATTTTTGGTATAAGAGCAGGGATAGGTTCCATATGGACATACATATGAACATGACGTGAATTTTATACTATTACGCATTATCATATGGTAGTATTATATGTCTATAAAGCATTAGCAGTGGGTAGTCATGGTAGTACGCATGACTCACTAAGGAGAGGGGAGTCATCCGATTTATGTTCCATAGAATGGTCATACCAACCATTAAGGGACTAACCTACTGACAGAGTTAAAACCCCTATACATTCTCATGCAAACACATATCTTATGGGTAATCACAATATAAAACTAATGAATTGATAGTGCAGGGTCCAGACAAATAATAAGAAAGAAGGTATCACAAGTTAAGAAAATAAGGTGTAGTTGACTTTAGTGGTACCACAAATCCAACAATAGTAGAGACATGACTAACAAGAACACAGAGAGTTTTGAATTTGATAAAATGGACAACAAAAGAAAAGTTTGATTATGCATTGTCGCTATTATAGGAGATGCATATTATTGGTGGGAAACCATTATGAGGAGTAATGTCTAGCCCTTAGTTCTTACATGGGATGATTTTCCCCATGGGTTCAACAATAATTACATGTCACAAGTGCACAAAGATCACAAAAGAATGGAATTTTTGAATCTAAAATAAGGGAGATGTAACATCCTCAACCAAATCATATGCATTTTAATTACGTTATATTTGAATATATGCATTGGATAAGTGATTGTTTAGACATATGAGTTAAATAAACACGATAATGACACTTGCACCATTGCATTTGGGACACTTAAACATATATGTAATGTTTGTATATTTACATGAAAAATTATCTTATGTTGTGTGCATGTTATAGCATCATAAAATAATGGCATTATAAAGCTTATTTAAAATTATAAGGAGCATCTAGGAATTAGGAGATGGATGGAGCTGCTTAAGGAGTGAAGAAGAGGGATTAAAAGAGGAAAAGTGAACTTCCAACCAATAGAAATGCAACACTATGATTTTGTCTTGTTAAAATGGATTTACAAGTGGAATTTTGACCCTTTAGGATCAGAATACAGAGCTTAGATATGAGGTATAGTAGAAGAAAAAGAGAGCTAAGGAAGAAAGAAAGGAAGGAAGAAGAAGAAGAAAACTAAGAAGTAGAGAGAAAAGAGTGAGTTGCCTAAGAAGGAATCTTAATGTTTTATTGTTATGGGAAAATAGGTAAGCTAATTTATCTTATTCTCACATGAAATTAACCCCTCATGAATCATGCATGGTTAGTGAGAATTATGGAGCATTTAAGGTAGAACTCTTGGATGGAAGTTGAAATTCAAGAGAACAAGAGCTAATTGTGTTGGTCTTGTTGTTAGAGTAGAATTTTCTACCCATGATTTCATAACCCTAAAATAAGAATTAGGGAAAGTGAAAAATATGAAAGTTGCAGCTCTATGCCCAATATAAATTCATATGAAACAGTAATGCTTGATTCAATTTGTGTGAGGAGTTATGGCTCCATCATTAGGGCTAGTTCATAACTAATTGAAATCACCTAAGTCTTTCTGTTTTCTTATATTTTGATGGCCTTAGGTTCTGATTTAGGGAAAGTGTAAAACATGAAATTTGTAGTGTTATATCCCCTCTAAATACCTATAAATCATTTTTTTGATGTATTGTACGGAAAGAGATATGGCTCATTGACTGACTAACCCTGTACTTGGATGAAACCTTATCAGCCTTTTAATTATATTTTCTAATAATTAGATGGCCATAGATTCAGAATTTTGTGATATGTAAAATTTAAAAGTTGTATATTTATGTATTTTCCATATGCCTATAAAATATGTTTACCAAATTTAACATGGTTGTTGAGATATTTTCCCTTCATTTTGACTGATTATCAACATGTTAAAAACCTGCTCACCCTGAGATTGGTCATTTGTTTTGGTGACTTTATAAACTGAATTAGACAATGAGTAAAACATGAAAAATGTTCTTTATGTGTTCTCTAACTTATGGTAAATCATTTTTGGGATTTGATATGCAAGATTTGAGATATATCTAATAATGTAAGACCTACTCAAGCTGAGATGACATTAAAACACGGCAAATTCATAAAATTGACCATAAGTTATGTAGTATATGTTTTGAACTAAAATTTGAATATGGTGTGCCCATACATGTCTAGTTTAATTGCAAAAAAAAGAATCAATCATTTGGATTTGCGAGTTAAAAGTAATTATAGAAGCAACTTATCAAGTTCATGATATTTTACTATAACATATTTGTATAACAAGATGAAAATCATATTTTATTATCATGGATTGATTTGGTGTATTGAAATAGGCCCTCGAGGCATTGAAGATAGTAGTGGCAATAAGCTGGGACCATCCACAACTTAATAAGCTTGAAAGAGGACGTAAGTAAATAGCTAATGGTACTATACATGTGATTTGTAAAATGCCATTAACATATACCCACTAGAATGAAATATTGTTTAATATGATGATATTGACGAATACATTGATGAAAAGATTGTTATACTCTTTACTTATTTATTTTCACAGGACATAGATAAATTATGACTTGAGAATGGGAGTATGTGGCGATATGAGCAGCCAAAGTTATGGGTGTCGTTATTAAGCATTATGTTGCTAAAAATTTTGTTGGATTTATAGTTGATTTGTTGAAAGACTAATGCTTCATGTTGTTGGCAAGTAACACTATTGGACAACCTGTGTGGCAATAATATCTATAGCCTATATGGTAATAATATATAACAGCTTGTGTGGCAATAACATTTCAGAGCCTGTGTGGCAATGATATCTATAGCCTACATGGCAATAATATATAATAGCCTGTGTGGCAATAACATTCGAGAGCTTGTATGGCAATGATATCCATAACCTATGTGGCAATAATATATAACAACTTGTGTGGCAATAACATTTTATAGCATGTGTGGCAATGATATCTGTAGCCTTTATGGCAATAATCTATAATAGTCTGTATGGCAATAACATTCCATAGCATGCATGGCAATGATATCTATAGCCTGTGTGGCAATAATATTATAGCTTATGTGGCAACCAAATATGAAAGCCTTTGTGGTAGTGGCATCTATAACCTATGTGGAAACAATATATGATAGTCTATGTGACAATAACATTTGATAGCTTATGTGGCATTTAAGAGTAAAAACTCTTTATTTTATGCATGGATATGATGATGAGTTATTTATATTTAAATGTTGTTATGTTATTTGAGATTAAAGTATTGTTATGTATTTACTTACTAAGTATGTAAGTTCACTCATTTGCATTAAATTTTCTTTTAGGAATAATACACTAAGATTTCATCCAATTTACATTTCAAAGTTGATGTCTAACAGTCTAATAAATGTTAGGCGAGTATGCAGTCAATTAGTATTTAAGTTTGTTTAGCCATGTATACTTTGTTGTAAATAGTCATTATGTTGTGAAACAAGATACATAGTGTTAAAAAAATTATCTAATTGAAATAAGGTCTTTTAATGATAATGGATGAAATGAAAGGATTTTAATGATGCTATGTCACTTTAGTATTCCATGTTTTATGAATAAGTTAATACACCTACTTTAGGAATAATTAGTAAATGGGACGCCATATGAGATGACTGCAGCTGAGCATGAGATAAAATTTAATCAATTATCTGATTATGCATCCTTCATGATGGCCATTGACAAAGACAAATCTTGAATGTTTTAAGAGGGATTGAGATATAAGATCAAAAGTAAGATCATATCTATAAATCTTAAAAGTCATACCAAACTAAAAAATGTTGCAATCATGGTGGAAATATTAGAAAAAAATACATAACAATGAGTAAAAAGGGGGGCATATTAAGTCTGTATGAGATTTAACAAAAAGAAAAGTAAACATGAAGATTATATGCCATCACAGTCCAGTGTTGGGGGTGGTTACTCTAGCTATAAATACAGGGGATTAGGAGTTTCATAGTATGCATGCAGAGGTTAAAGCAAAGTTATAAAACAATAACCCTCATGCATGCATTGCGGTAGGCAGCATAGGGGTGAATGTATAAAACTGACTAGTAGGTGCTACTTTTTATGGGTATTTTGATCATATGCTTAGAGATTGTCCTGAAAGATATAGAATGTTTGAGGGAGGTAGAGGCACAACTACATCAGAGTCCACAATTGAAGTTTCAAAAGCTATTAGAGTTCGAACATTACTTGGCAGGGGTAAAGGTGGATGTAGAATAACTACAATTGGTCAAGGTATGAGCATATCATAAAGTTTGAGTTATAAGCCCTAATATAAGCTAGAGTATTTGCCATGACTAGGCAAAAAGCTATTTGCTACTATAGAAGTTATCACTGCTAAACTTTTTTTGCATGATTTAAAAGTTGGTGTATTAATTTATCCTAGCTCCACACATTCATTCATTTCATTGAACAAGGCATCATAATTGTGATGTGAGCATTAACATTTTGTTTTCAATCTATGTGTTAATACTACTTTGAGAGATGTAATGATTATGGATAAGGTATGCCATGATTATGTAATTTACATTAATGATATTGGGTTGAATGTTGATCTGGTACTATTGCCATTTCGTAAGTTTGATGTGATATTAGGTATTGATTAGTTATCCAAATATCATGCAATAGAAAACTATTTAACTAAGGAAGTTATTCTAGAATATCCAAAATATATAAGGGTTGTGTTTCAGGAGAAAGGCAAATTGTACCAGCATGGAGTTTCATAAGAATAACTAGGTATTATCATTAATTTGTTAAGGACTTTTCACTTATAGTTGCTCCTTTAACTATGTTACCTCAAAAAAATATAACATTTCAATAGTCTGAAGCATGTCAAGATAGTTTTGATGAATTAAAAGATAGATTGACATATGCTCCAATGTTAGCCATTCCTATTCGTAATAGAGGATTTGTAGGTTATAATGATGCCTCTCATTAAAGTTTGGGATGTGTCTTAATGCAACATGGTAAGGTAATTGCCTATGCATCTAGGCAATTGAAGCCTTTTGAATTATCTTACCCAGTGCTAGATCTAGAACTTGTTGCTATTGTATTTACTTTCAAAATGTAGAGGCATTACTTATATGGAGAAACATTTTAGATATTTACAAATCACAAGATATTGAAATATTTGATGAAAGAAAAGAATTAAATATGAGATAGAGGCGGTGGTTGGAACTTCTAAGAGATTATGATTGCACCGTTGAGTATCACCCAGGGAAGGCAAATGTGTTTGTGGATGCTTTAAGTAGGAAATGAAGAATCAGTGTAGCTCATATTCAAGTATATCCACTATCTTATTTAGTTTAATTATGAGCTATGAATGTGGAACTAAATGTACATAAGAATGGGATATTGATTGCTTCTTTTTTAAGTGAGACCAATGTTGCATGATCGAATTAAAAAAGTATAGGGCAAGGATCCAAAGTTATAAAGAATGATTGGCATGGTAAAATAGGGGAGACATGCTGATTTTTATATTCGAAATGATGCCTTGATATTGGGCTCTCATATTTGTGTGCCTAATATTGATAACTTGCAAAGAGAAATCCTAGAAGAAGCACATAATACTTCATATGCCATGGACCCAGGATTGACGAAAATGTATAATACCTTGTTATCTTATTTTTTATGGCCCAAAATGATGAAAGATGTAGCATTATATGTTTCAACATGTTTAACTTTTCAACAGATCAAAACATAACATCAAGCACCAATTGAAAAATTGAAACCATTAACAAATCTGATATGGAAATGGGAAAGAATAACCATGGACTTTATATATGGTTATCGAGCACTTTGAAGAAGAACGATGCTATGCGGGTGATCATTGATAGACTGACTAAGCTAGGCCACTTTTTGCCTATTCGATGGGGTAGTTCACTTAAGCACTTAGCTAAGAAATATGTGGATTAAATTGTCAGATGACATAGTGTTCCAATGTCCATTATTTCAAATAGATATCTATGATTTACATACCGATTTTAAGTCAGTTTGTAATAGGTATTAGGTAACAAGTTAAGTTTATGTATTGCTCTACATCCTCAGACATATAGGCAATCGAAAATAACAATTCAAACATATGAAGACATGGTTCGAAGTTATGTGATATAGTTCAAAGGCACATGGGATGAATATATTACCTTAATCAAATTTATTTGTAATAATCATTATTATAGTAGTATATAGATGGCACCATTTGAAGCATTATATGGAAGAAAATTCTGAAGTCTTATCTATTAGGATGAAGAAGAGATACATGTTTTAGGAGGGCTAGAACTAGTGCAAGACACTCTAGATAAGGTTAAGGTAATCAAAATCATACTTAAAGTAACACAAGACAAGTGAAAAAGCTATGCAGACTAACACATAAGAAAAATGGAATATAAGGTGGGAGACAAATTGTTCCTTCGAGTTTCACCATGGAAATGAATAATTTGATTTGGCAAGAAGGGGAAACTAAGTCCTCGATACATAAGGTCATATGAAATCTCAGAAAGAATCGGTTCATTAGCTTACAGGCTAGCACTACCACTAGAGATGGCACAGATTCATGATGTATTTCATGTGAGTATGCGCATAAAGTATTAGTCTAATCCTACACATATACTTAGGGATCCAATAATGACAATTACAGACAATGTAAATTATGTCAAAGAACTGATGAAAATCATTGGTTATAAGACAAAATTGTTATGAAATAAAGGAATCCATTTAGTTAAGGTGTTATGGAGAAACCACTCATAATAAGAGGCTACATAGGAAACTGAAGAGAACATGAAATGATAATATCGACATTTGTTTACAAGTATGGAATTTGAGGATGAAAAATCCTTATAAAAGGGTAAGAAATGTAACATCCTTCTCCTCATTCATTAGCATTCTCATATGAACATATTCATTGTATAAATGATTTATACTCCTACAAGAACATATGCATTGGATAAATGATCATTTATACATGTTAATTCGATAAGCATGATAATGACACTAGCACCATTGCATTTGCAACACTTGAACATATATGTAATGTTTGTATAGTTGCATGGCAAACTATCTTATGTTGTGTGCATGTTATAACATCATAAATAATGATGTTTTATAGCTTATTTAAAAGTATAAGGAGCATAAAAGTATTAGGAGATGGATGGAGGTGATGAAAGAGTGAAGAAGAGGGACTAAAAGAGGAATATTGAACTTCCGACTAATAGTTGTAAGACATCATGAATTTGTCTTATTATAATAGGTTTACAAATTGAATTTTTCATCCTTTAGGAGCAGATTAAGAAGGATAAACATAAGGGGCAGTAGAAAAAAGAGAGAACTAAGGAAGAAAGGAAGGAAGGAAGGAAGGAAGGAAGAAGAAGAAGATGATGATGAGAGAAAAGTGAGCTGCCTAGGAAGGAACCCTAAACTTTTCTAGCTTTGGTAGAAGAGGTAAGTTAATTTATCTTCTTATGATATGAAATTCCTCCTTTATAACATGTTAAACATGCATTATTAATTAGAATTATGAAATATTTAAAGGTAGAGGTCATGTGTGGAAGTTAAAATTCAAGTGAAACAAAAGTTTATTGTGTTGATTTTATTGTTAGAACAAACTATTGCACCCATAATTTCATATTACTATAAGAGGAATTTGGGATGTGTAAACCATGAAAGTTGTAGCTCTATCGCCCATATTAATGCATGTAAAATATTTTTGCTTAATTTGATGTGTGTGAAGAGCTATGGCTCATTCATTAGGGCTGGTTCATAAGCAACTGAAATTTTCTTTGTTAGGCTATTTTCATATATTTTGATGGCCTTATGTGCTGACTTAGACAAAGTGAAAACTACAAAATTTGTAGGTTCATATCCCCGCTAAATACCTATGAAGTAGTTTTGATAAAATTGTTGTGATGAAATAGATGTACCTCTTTAATTATGACTGACCCTGAAGCTGATGAAACCTGTTTCATCTCTTAATTTTATTTTTTAAGAATTTGATAGCCATAATGGGAATTTAATGATGTTCCAAACTTTAAATTTGTATATTAATGTCATGTCTACATTCTTGTATAATAGTTTTCCCAAATATATCATGGTTGATGAGATATTACTTCTTTACTTCTTTACTATGATAGTTTTCCCAAACTTGCTCACCCTGAGATTAGTCATTTACTTTGGTGACTTTATAGACTGAATTAAACAATGTGTAAAACATAAAAAATGTTCCTTTATTCATTTTGTAACCTTTGGTAAATAATTTTTTTAATTGGACTTGTACAATTTGAGATATACCTAAGATTATAAGACCTACTTAGGTTAAGATGCCATTGAAATAAGGCATAATTAAAAAATTCACCACATTTTCTATGTCTTATATTGACCTGAAATTTGATTATGTTGTCTCATTGTGTGTCTATTTTATTTAGACAAAGAATCAAGGCATTTAGATTAGTATATCTAGAGTTATTACTGTGATAGTGCAACAAAGTCAGGCTGCCACAAAAGAATAATATGCTTAAATACTAGGTCCATTTGCATGAAACATGGCCATAGTTGCATACCATGCATGCAAACTCATTTTGACATTTATAATGGCATATGTATCAAATGTTAGGATCCTAACACATTGAGAAAGCCCAAGAAAGAGGTTCAAATCTGCCATAAAGTTTGGTTACATCAAACGTTAAGTAAAAGCCATAATTATATTCTAATGTGTATGTGTGATGATTTTATGATATGGTTATGTTCTATTACACATAAATGTGATTGAATTGTGACATTTTAGATGTAAATAAAAGTCAAGTGACAAGTATATGATCATAATTATACTATTGTGAATGAACACTTGCATACGAAACAAAAAGGATGTTGTGACAGGCTTGTCAAACACTTGCAAATCACTTAGAAAAAGGGACCAATATGTCTTATTGGCCCATTTTATTGATAAAATGATTCACTTGTTATATGTTGGCCAACAAAATCAAATGTCACTTGAATCACATGAACTCTCATGAATAGTGTTTTACCTTTCAAGATCATGACAAAATAAATCTATTGCATTTGCACTTGCTCAAACAATTCTTATACTTGTAACGTGTCATGATGATATTTGCTTGTTGGTTGTGCCATAAGAATCTTATTATTATTTTTATTCATTAAATCGCGGCTCACTAAATCACAATTTTGCTTTTTAGATACTGAAGCATAGGATTTGGATACTTAGGAGCATAAAGTTTTATGTATAGACACATGGAGCACAAGTCATTTGCTAAATTCCAACTCTCTCTCTTTCCCTCTTTGTGTCTTGTACATAAACCTAGATAGGATTCAGTTTGTGGTCACTAGCCTTTAACATTATTTAACATATATGTACATTAAATACATGTTGGATTGTGTATGAATGATGAGTTAACCTTTATGCATACAAAATTTTGGACATGAATACCATGATTAATAAATGAAAATGGTTGTTACACTGTCTAAAGCATTTATGAGGTTACAAAAGAATGGAGTGCTAAGGCCATTAGCATCGAGACCACCTTTTAATCCACTGCCTAGGGAATATGACACCAATGCTTACTATGCTTTTAATCAAGGAGTGGGTCATAACACTTATGACTACTATAGATTGAGGCATGAGATTCAATATCTTATTGACAATAAGACGATTGTTCCACCTAACTCTGGTAAGCCTAGTATTCAAGGAAACCTTTTTCCAAACTATCATAATGTGCCTCCCCTAAGTTAAAAGATATTTGTGATAGATTTTATAATTTTTGTAGAAGTTGTTATGATTACAATAGATGAGGTAACAAAGGAGTTTTTTATAGTTTGCACTATCAATCCGTAGGAAAGCTTAAGTAAGGAGGTAGAAGAAGTGTAGAGAATGAGAATGATTTGGTCATAGAAGGAGAGCGTTAAATAAAAAGAAGTTGAGTAGCTGAACCATGTCATCCATGGTGGGAAATTCTATCTTGATCGAGAAGTTCCCAAGGAACCAAGGTTGAAAAAGGGGCAAATGGACTTTGGATGGAAAAGAAAGTGGAAGACAATCCTATTATGAAGCAGTTGAAGAAGGTACCATATCAGATTATCATATGGGAACTACTTATCATCTCTCAGTAGCATAAGAAGGCTATGATAAAGGCCTTACCTAGCCTGGTCATTTCTAATGTAGCTACTCTGAAATATGTCATATAGTTTGTGACTTATAAGGGCTAAATCACATTTTCATATAAGGATTTGCCACTAGAGGGAAAGGATCACAATTTAGCTTTATTAATCTGAGATGAAGTGAAATGAAGGTGTACTCTGTGTGTAATAATGGATGATAGATCTCGAATTAATATTTATCCAAAAAGTTATTACACAAGCTTAGGTTATTGATACGAACAAGGTTAGATTAGATTCCTTACCCGTATGCTTGACAATAGTTGCCCAGATCTATCAAAACAAGTATTGGAGTTTTGATCTTCAAATCCCAGAAAACTTGTTTCTAACAACCTAAGTTATAAAGATTCAAAGTTGTGTTAACCCAAATCCTAAATCAACTAAGCCAATTTAAGATCAGAATTAACAATTTTGTGAAATTATTAAGCCTTCACTCAACAATCTCACCAAGTCCACTCAAGAACTTAAGAAGAGAATTTAATCTCACAAGCAAAATTGCTAACAAAAATAATATTGATTGATTGTATCCCTCTTGGCAGAATGTGAGGGCTATTTATAGCCTTACAATGCTTAATCCAAAACCAATTAGGATTGGTTTACATTCCCTAATAGAATTCTAATGTAATAAGGAAAAGGCAATCCTAAACTAAATAGGAAAACTAAAGAAACATTATAATTGGTCAACAAGATTAGACCAAGATACTGTCCTAACTAAAGAACAACTCTTCCTAAATAGAAAAGGAAATGGAATCAGCCTAATAAAGAAATCCTAATGGCATTAGGAAATATTGCCAACTAAGGAAATCTGGCAAGAATCTTTGACTTTGGGCCTTATTTCCTTGCTTACATGACTTGGGCTTCCTTTTACATGCCTTGGGCTTCTTTTTATATGCCTTGAACGAATTGGGTTGTGCTTGGGTGCTCTCCACAGGTTGGGCTCCATTATATTAAGTTAAGTGCTCAATTTAAAGAGTTTAAGCTTCCATCAGCTTTTAATTGGCTTAATGCATCTTTGCTCTTTTTAGGCTAATCAAAGTGTAATTCCTTATTGTATGGATGCTCCAATTACATCCTGAAACTTCTTTAGCATTCCCTTTATAATTGGGCCTTGAAGTTGAAGTGGATCCTTTAGTTTAGCCTTGGCTGTTTGCATCAGCCGTCATCAAGGTGATTTCAAGATCTTGATAATACTCTTCCACACTCCTATTACATTGTACAAGTCTTTGCAACTTTTTGTGTATATCTCTAAGACAATAATGAGGAACAAATCTATTTCTCATGGCCCTCTTCATATCTACCCAAGTACAAATTGGTGGATCCCCATATTTTCTTTTAATACTTCTAATTTGATCCCACTATACAAGAGCATATCCCACAAATTCAATAGTAGCTAATTTAACCTTTTTATCCTAACTATAATTAGACAATAAAAAATAAACTCTACCTTCTTTCCCCAAGATAGATAGGCTTCGAGATCATTAAACCACTAAAGGTAGGAATCTTCATCTTGGTGCTATTGAGATTGTCATCTTGCTTATTAGATCTTTGTGGGCAGCCTTCCATGGAATCACCCTTCTCATCATCTTGAACAATCCTTCCAGGCCTTGGTTGCTTATAATTGGTACGGGTGGTGTTGGAATTTGAGGCGATTTGCACGCTTTCAATCTTCTCATGTATTGCTTGGAGTTGCTTCTCAATTTGGGCCATACGAGCTTGTGAAGCTTTTATGAACAACTTCCAATCTGGTTCTTCTTTAGGATCTGCCATGGTTAGTAAATAATAAAAGAAAACCTCACCAAACACTCACTCACATATTTACACTCAAAACATAACACTCACACTTGTGTTTAACTCAAATTAGGCATTTACCCTCTTTTAAGCTCACCACTCTTGCCTTTTACCTCTCTTGGATTCTTTTTCTTAAGTTCTTTAAGGAGGACACAAGTTATATTTATGTTGAATTCAAGCCTAAACCAAAAAAAAAAAAAAAAAAAAAAAACTAACCTTAGAAAGACTTATCAAATAAAGAATTCAGAATCAACACAATTGGTGCAAGAAATAAATCTTTAAAGGTCTAATCAAAATTGTAAGATCAAAAAGGAATTTTGAAGTGTCAAGACTGAAATTCAACTTGAAATTAATGGGATTTTATAGCCTAGGCCGAATACCATTGAGAACTTCAGAATTGGCTACTTAGTTTACAAACAAGTTCATTGTGATCTTTAGATTCTTTTCTTTCTTTATTTTTCTCTTTTTTTTATTTTTTTCCTTTGATATTTTTCCCTTTTTTTGAAGCTAAAATAGAATTTGGAATCAAAAGAAAACAAAGAACAACTTAATAATGCAAAGAAATTAATGAAAGCTGAATTGGATAATTTGCACTTTTCTTTCAATTTGGATGAGTTTGGTTTGGCCTTAGACACACAAATAAACACAAAGAATGCTTAGGACACAAAGAAAAATGATACGAACAAGGTTGGATTAGATTCCTTACTTGTATGCTTGAGAATAGTTGCCCAGATCTATCAAAACAAGTATTTGGAGTTTTGATCTTCAAATCCCAACTAGACCTCTAGAAAACTTGTTTATAGCAACCTAAGTTATAAAGATTCAAAGTTGTGTTAACTCAAAACTTTAAATTAACCAAGCCAATTTAAGATCAAAAACAAGTTTGTGAAATTATTAAGCCTTCACTCAACAATCTCACCAAGTCCACTCAAGAACTCGAGAAGAGAATTTAGTCTCATAAGCAAAATTACTAACAATAGTAATATTGATTGAATTCCATTCCTCTTGGCAGAATGTGAGGGCTATTTATAGCCTTACAATGGTTAAGCCAAAATCAATTAGGATTTGGTTTACATTCCCTAACAAAATTCAATATTCCCTAATGTAATAAGGAAAAGGCAATCCTAAACTAAATAGGAAAACTAAAGAAACATTATGATTGGTCAAAAAGATTAGACCAAGATACTTTCCTAACTAAAGAACAACTCTTCCTAAATAGAAAAGGAAAAAGGAATCAGCCTAATGAGGAGACCCTAATGGCATTAGGAAATCTTGCAAGAATCTTTGACTTTGGGCCTTATTTCCTTGCTTTCACGACTTGGGCTTCCCTTTACATGCCTTGGGCTTCTTTTTACATGCATTGGCCGAATTGGGTTATGCTTGGATGCTCTCCACAAGTTAGGCTCCATTATATTAAGTTAAGTGCTCCATTTGAAGAGTTTAAGCTCCTATCAACTTGTGATTGGCTTCACACATCCTTTGCTCTTCTTGGGCTAATCAAAGTGTAATTCCTTGTTGCATGAATGCTCCAATTACATCCTTAAACTTCTTTATCCTTCCCTTTATGATTGGCCCTTGAAGTTGAAGTAGGTCCTTTGCTTTAACATTGGTTGTTTGCATTAAAAAATGAATTGGGATGCATGAAACACAATAAAACAGAATGGAGATAGGAAACTTGCTAATTTTGCAATAGGAATCTTTTTGTGATTTTCTTGGTTCTAATGGTCCAAAACTGGAATTAAACATAAAAGAGTGATTAAATATGATAAAAGAAACTAATTTGATGGAAGAAAAGTAAAGAAAACAGAACTAAATATGATAGAATAAGAACAAACAGAATTAGAGCCCTATGAAGGAGATAGGACCCAAATTGATGCAAAAACAATAAGAACAAAAGAATAACTAATTTTAGAGATAACCTTTATTTGAAGCCTTAGCTCTGATACCAAATTATACGAGCAAGGTTGGATTGATCCTTACCCGTATGCTAAAGAATAGTTCCCAAAATCTATCAAACCAAGTATTGGAGTTTTGATCTTCAAATCCCAACTGGATCTCTAGAAAACTTGTTTCTAGCAATCTAAGTTATAAAGATTCAAAGTTGCCTTAACTCAAACCCAAAATCAACAAAGCAAATTTAAGATCAGAATTAACAAGTTTGTGAAATTATTAAGCCTTCACTTGAATCTCACTAAGTCCACTCAAGAATTCAAGAAGAGAATTTAGTCTCACAAGCAAAATTTCTAACAATAATATTGATTGACTGAAGCCCTCTTGGCAGAATATGAGGGTTATTTATAGCCTTACAATTCTTAATCCAAAACCAATTAGGATTTAGTTTACATTCCCTTTCAGAATTTAATATTTCCTAATGTAATAAGGGAAAGACAATCCTAACTAAATAGGAAAACTAAAAAAATATTATGATTGGTTAACAAAATTAGACCAAGATACTTTCCTAACTAAAGGAAAAGGATTCAGCCTAATGAGGAACATTAGGAAACATTACCAACTAAGGAATTCTTTCAAGAATCTTTGACTTTGAGCCTTATTTCCTTGCTTACATGTCTTGGGCTTCTTTTTACATGCCTTGGCCAAATTGGGTTATGCTTGGGTGTTGTCCACAAGTTGGGCTCCATTGTATTAAGTTAAGTGCTCCATTTGCAGAATTTAAGCTTCCATCAGCTTTTAATTGGGCTTCACGCATCATTTGCTCTTCTTGGGTAGTCCAAATGTAACTCCTTGTTGCATAATGCTCTAATTGCTTCCTTCAACTTCTTTAGCCTTCTCCTTGTGATTGGTTGGGCCTTGAATTTGAAGTGGATCCTTTGCTAACTTGCCTTAGCTATTTGCATCACAATAACAAGACAATGCCAACTATGCAACTATGGCATGGATCTTTAACATTTCGGCTTATCTTCACATTTTGGTCCTAATTCCATGCTATGACCAAATGGTGTTGGGCTTTGGTCCTCTCCATCAATTGGGCTCCATTGGATTAAATTAAGCACTCCATTTGAAGAGTCCAAGCTCTTATCTTCATGCATTTAGGCTTCATGCAATCCTTGGTCTGTTTGGGCTCAATTCTTTTGATATCCTTCCTTATATAAAAGCTCCAAGTGCATCTTTAAACTTCTTAGCCTTCCTCTTGTGATTGGGCCTTGAAGTTGTAATGGATCCTTATTGGACTTGCCTTGGCAGAACACATCATTTCCTCCATCCTCAAGAGGATTCGTCTTCAAATTTAAACCTACAAGAAAGTAAAAACCAAACATAAGTCTAATACTAACAAAGAACATAAGTGAATCTTACCATGCAAAGAGTAAATCTTTCCACCCGGATCAAAGACTAATCTCATGAAACCTAAAACAAGATTAAAACACACCAAAGAAAGAGTAAAAAAATGCAAAACATAATGAAGAAGACAAAAAGAACCACCTAAAGATGTCTTCCATCTAGTATGAAGAAACACTGAGCTATCAAATTTTTTTTAACAAAAATACTAGATAATGAAAATCTAGGTTTTAAAATAGAACTAGAACTAAAAGAACAGGAATTAAAATTCAAAAAGCGACTAGAAACAAAAGAAACTTTGAAATGATAAGAAAACTTTCTTCTTATCCAATGCCTAAAGTAAGAAGAATCATAATTTATTGATTTAAAAATATTAAAATAAGAAGAAGAAGAAGAAGACAAAGAAGAAGAAAGGAAATTTGTTTCACTTAAAGAAGAAGAAAAAAAATATTTTGACAAGAATTAAAAGAAACACCCTTGCTAAAACCATATTTAAGACAAGGGAAAACAAATATTACAAGTTAAACATTTGAAAGAAGAAATGCAAAAACAATAGTTTAAAGAAGAAAACAAACATTCATCACTAAAAGAAAACCTAGTACGATAAAAACTATGATTAAAAGAAGAAGAATTACACCAAGAACAAATAAAACATGTACAATTCTCCAAACAAAAGCAAGAAAACTCCCTTTTACACAAACTTTCAAGCTCATATTTATTACAACACCATTATTGCAAGAATTAAGAGTTAGGTAATCTTGCTTGCTCAGCTCTTCCACGAAAAACCATTATTCATAACCTTGCAAAAGTGACATAAAAACACTATGCTAAAGATTATAAATTTTGTTAGTAGTGTAATACATCCCTTTAAACGAAAACATGGTTGTGGCATTAGAAGAATCAGTTTTAGTCTCACAACTCTCTTTCAACTAAGAGCTTTCTTTTGCACACCTCTCTTTTTTTTATGTGCATCCACTCTTTTCTCTCCTTTTTCCACTCTTTGCTCGAGGTTTTCTCACAACTCTCCTTTTGTTGTGCTAATTCTTTTTCTTTTTTTCTCTCTCTTAAAACATTTTGATCCTTATAAATTTGCTGAAGAGATAAAGGAGATAATACAAGACCATGAAAGTCAAACTCATAAGCATTTATATACCCATCATGCTTAGCCTTTCTATCATATTGCCAAGGGCGACCCAAAAGCATGTGACTAGCTTGTGTAGGAATAACATCACATAACATGATATGAACAAGGTTGGATTGATCTTTATCTGTATGCCAAAAAATAGTTCCCCAAAATCTATCAAACCAAGTATTGGAGTTTTGATCTTCAAATCCCAACCAGACCTCTAGAAAACTTGTTTCTAGCAACCTAAGTTATAAAGATTCAAAGTTGTCTTAACTCAAACCTTAAATTAACTAAGCCAATTTAAGATCAGAATTAACACGTTTGTGAAATTATTAAGCCTTCACTCAACAATCTCACCAAATCCACTTAAGAACTCAAGAAGAGAATTTAGTCTCACAAGCAAAATTGCTAACAATAATAATATTGATAGAATTCTTCTCTTGGCAGAATATGAGGGCTATTTATAGCCTTACAATGCTTAATCCAAAACCAATTAGGATTTAGTTTACATTCCCTAATAGAATTCAATATTTCCTAATGTAATAAGGAAAAGGCAATCCTAGACTAAATAGAAAAACTAAGGAAACATTATGATTGGTCAACAAGATTAGACAAAGATACTTTCCTAACTAAAGAACAACTCTTCCTAAATAGAAAAGGAAAACGATTCAACCTAATGAGGAAATCCTAATGACATTATGAAATATTGCCAACTAAGGAAATCTTGTAAGAATCTTTGACTTTGGGCTGTGTTTCCTTGCTTACATGACTTGGACTTCCTTTTACATACCTTGGGCTTCTTTTTACATGCCTTGGCCGAATTGGTTCATGCTTGGATGCTCTCCACAAGTTGGGCTCCATTGTATTAAGTTAAGTGCTTTATTTAAAGAGTTTAAGCTCCCATCAGTTTTTAATTGGCTTCACGCATCCTTTGCTCTTCTTAGGCTAATCAAAGTGTAATTCCTTGTTGCATGAATGCTCCAATTACATCCTTAAACTTTTTTAGCCTTTCCTTTATGATTGAGCCTTGAAGTTGAAGTGGATCCTTTGCTTAGCCTTAGTTGTTTGCATCATTCTGATAATGAGATAATTGATTAACATTTACCTCATACTAGGCTATAGTCATCTCTCCCTACTTTAGATTCAAAAATTCCATTCTTTTATCATCTTTGTACACTTCAAACATGTAATATTGTTGAACTCATGAAGAAAATCATCCCATGTAAGCACTAAAGGCTGGACATCACTCATTGGAATGGCTTTCCACCAATCATATACATTGTCCTATAATAGTGACACTACATAATCAAACTTTTCTTTTGGTGCACATTTCATCAAATTCAAAACTCTCTGTGTTCTTTTTAGCCATGTCTCTGTCACTGATCAATCTATGGTACCACTAAAGTCCATTGCACCTTATTTTCTTAATTTGTCATACCTTTTTTTTTTTTTTTTAATTTTTTGGACCCTGCACTGTTGGCTCACCAATTCTATGTTGTTCTTACCTATGAGATATGTGTTATGCATGACAATGTGTAGGAGATCTAACTCTGTTAGCAGGTTAATCTCTTAATGGTTGGTGATTCTATAAAAAATTGTAATGACCACTTTCATTTACAAATCATGTCATTCATGTTTAAAAATACATATGCATAAAGGTTTATTCATTGTACATATACAATCCAACATGTATTTAATGTACATATATGTTAATTAATGTTTAAGGCTAGTGGCTATAAACTACTTCCTATCTAGATATATGTACATGACACAAGGAAAGATACAGTTGGAATTTTGATGGCGACCTATGGTCCATGTGTCTCTATGCAAAACTTTATCCACAAAAGTATCCAAACCTTATGCTTCAGTATTTGAAAAATATAATCGTTATTTGGTGAGTCAAGACTCAGTGAATAAGTACAATAATTAGATTCTTATGGCATAACCAATAATCAAATATCATCAGGATGCATTGCAAGTATAACAATTGACTATACAAGTGCAAGTCAATAGATTGATTTTTATTGTGACCTTGCAAGGCAAACACTACTCCCGAAAATTCATGTGATTCAAGTGGCATTTGATTTTGTTGGCCAGCATTTAACAAGTGAATCATTTGATCAATAACATGTGCCAATAGGACATATTGGTCCCTTTTCCAAGTGATTCGCAAGTGTTTGACAAGCTAGTCACAACATTCTTTTAATACCATATGCAAGTGTTCATTCACAATGGTATACCAAGTAATCATTAAGAGCATATAATTCTCATCTGACTTGTATTCACATCTAAAGTGTAACAATTCAGTCACATGTACATGTAATAGAACATAATCATATCATAAAATTATCACACATACACATTATAATCTAATCATGGTTTTTACTCACCTTTTGATGTGACCAACCTTTATGGTAGTTTTGGTTCTCTCTCTAGGGCTTCCTCAAAGTGTTGAGATGTTAACATTTGATACATACATGGTTATAAGTATGTCAAAATGATTATGAATGTTTGGTATGCAACTATGGCATGATCCATACAAGTGGACCAAGTGTTTATGCATATTTTCCTTATATGGCAGCCTGACCTTGCTATACTTTCATAGTAATAACTCTAGACATACTTATCCAAATGATTTGATTCTTTTTTTTCAAAAAACTAGACATATAACTATACAACTTATTCAAAATTCAAGTGAATGCAAG
>CATIWR010124476.1:0-27115 GCA_949677035.1 Omphalea diandra | reverse complement strand
TATATATATATATATATATATATATATATATATATATATATATATATATATATAAAATTCAAAAAAAAAAAAAAAGATTATTTCCAATAGGCAATGAGATCTTGATCTGGCAACACAGGACCCAAGACCTCATGTTCTGTAATGGAACAAAAGCATACTATCAATCTTTGTTTCTCCATTGCTTCTTTCATTAAATAGGAACAGACAGGGTCCACGACTATATAATCAAGTGGCCAAGATAAACACAGCTATAAAAAGAAAATCAAATGGCACAATTTCTGCATCTGCATTCGTTCATAATCACAGCACAAGGAGTAAGAAATGTGCAAACTAAAAAGTTGAAATTCACCAAAAATATGATGCTAATGAAGCCTTACTCTGTGTACAGGGACATCAGCAATTGACAAACCACGGAGAATTCCATAAAGCAGCCACAATTGCTGCGCAATCCGGCGGCAAGTAAAATAAGGTCTTAAATGGATCTCACTCATAATACAACATATATAAATTGACAAAACGTGTTGATTCATTAATTAAAGCCAATATGCAAAACTTATTACAGTTATTTGCGCCGTCTGTTTGTGACCAAATCTGGATTGCCTTTTCTCATCATGGCTACAAACTCTTCATAATTAATTCTTCCATCCTGCAAAACATACCAGGAACATGATAAACATGATTTTAAAGTTGAGTTCAACATATGCAAATGAATTTAGCAAATGAAACAGTTTACTTCTGTCTTAATCTAGTAGAAGGAAAAATCATAGGGCAAGAAAAATACATGGTCAGTGTCAACTTCTGCAATGATATCTTTTATTGTTTTTGCGTCCCCCATATTATATTTCTTAAGGGCATGCTCTAACTCTTCCATTGTAATGTACCTAAAATAAGAAACAAGAAACATAATATCCACATATAAACTGTCCGATAAGGTTCATAAGAGTACAATAAGTGGTAACAAAGTTAAAAGAGATTTACCCGCTCTTGTCCTTGTCAAAATATTCGAAGGCCTTAAATAAAAGGTCCTCTCTTTCCATTCTATTCATGTGCATAGTGGCTGTTATAAACTCGATGTAATCAATTGTTCCATTTCCATCTACATCAGCCTGAAATGCGATGAAACCCATTTATTGTATGATCCAGAAAATGAAAAAAGCAAGGAAAAAACATGTCCAAAGAGATAGAGAAAGAAAAGCAAACACGTCTGGCTAGATGCTTTAGTTATAAAAATTACATAGAATAAATTATGTAATATTGAGTTCTTTTAAAAGGTAAGGCCAAGAAGAATTGAGGGTATGGTGGCATGGAATAGATAAGAAAAAATGAACTAGAGATGATGGCTTAATTGAAGACATGATGGTTCCTAAATTGCCGAGGTTTAGATAAGGTTTTATTAAGTTAAGCAAGCAACAAAAGCGTGCAACTTATATCTGCATCAATGTTCATGAGAAAAGGGCGAGATGTAATGTTATATGATATGTAACGACTTCATTCATCATCAATATCATAGATCTAATGATGATTTCCATGCCAATTCTCAATCCTATCAACTTCCTTTTCTAAATCCTAATCAGAAAATTTTGAACCTAAAATAGCAAGTGAGAGACGAATTTTATAAGATATGTCAACGTCTTCTACGTACTTCTGTAGTGTCCATATCTGAAAGCACCACTAAGTTCAAGCAGGCTAAACACTACAAGATCGGAGACGTTACCGCTTCCATTAATTGCCGGACTTCAGATTCAGAAAGCTTGGTACCCAGTTTTGGAAGACCAGCTTTCAACTCTTCATAAGTGATTGTTCCACTGTTATCTGTGTCCATGGATTTGAACATTTCCTTCAAGCCCATAATTTCTTCCTCAGAAAGATTTTCAGCAATAACCTAGAAAGAGAAGGAATAAATTGTCACTATAATATGACAAAAGACTGAAAGATTACAATGGTGATAGTAACACCCACTGTCACCATTACACGGAATGGAACTAGGA
This sequence comes from Omphalea diandra, assembly GCA_949677035.1. Lineage (NCBI taxonomy): Eukaryota > Viridiplantae > Streptophyta > Magnoliopsida > Malpighiales > Euphorbiaceae > Omphalea > Omphalea diandra. The sequence goes on along the minus strand of CATIWR010124476.1, from coordinate 25,127 downwards.
GATTATCTGCAACAAGAATTTGCAGCTCACTCATAGATCTTCCAGGTTGATTAGGGTTTTCATTTACTTTGGCACTGTGCCAACAGGAGTAAACTTTCTAGCTTGCCACCTTGAGGCTTTTAGTGGGTATTATATACCTCCATAAGATGAATCTCTTTAGGGTTCAATTTGCAATGCTTCCTTTGCACTTGTATTCTTAGGTTTTCTTGCATTTAGGTTAATAAGATCTCATCCGACCTTGTCCTTTCCTCTTCAATGGTCTGGCATCCAAAGAATGGAAAAATAGAAATGATGCATTCATGAACAAAGGACATCTCACCTTCAGAGCTACTTTTTTAAGTTTGTTCATTGCTCTGAATTGTTTCATTCTAGTTAAAACAGCGATATCAAGAGGTTTATCGGATGCATCACCATCTTCTCGCATCCATGGATGATCTGCAATGCATATTTACTTTTCAGTATCAAGCTCATTTTTCATTTACAGAAGACAAAGAACTTGAAGCAAAATTGTAGATGAACTCAAACAGTGAAGGAGAGCAAATAACAAAATAATATTTGCAGTTCGCAAACTCAACCAATGGAGAAGCTTAACATATTTTGTTCATAAAACAAGCACGAACTAGCTATAAGAAACCTATTGAACATACGGACACATTATAATGCATCAGAGGCTTTGTCACTTGGGTCAAACCATGACCAATAATGAAGCTGAGTACCAAAATCCAACATGGGTTTTTAATGAAATCATAATAATCTACAATACATGATCCCATACACTGAAAGACACTAATGCAATTTTGTACAAGTGATATATTAATAATTATCTTTGTTGTATTTCCTATTCAGAGAGGGAACTAAGCAAAAGAAGAAACTAAATGTTACACTCCAGATTCAACATGTTGAGCTAATAAAAAGAAGAAATCAATGTTAAACTCAATGGTCAACATGTTGAAAACCTTCAGCACTCTTATCTTCAAAATAATTCTCCACTAAACAGTATTTTCAAAAGAGAAACTTACTTAGGACATCAGCTGCAGAAAGTCGGTCCTTAGGATCAGCTCGTAGCATCTTCTTCACAAGATCTTTAGCACTGCTGGATATGGAAGGCCATGGGTCCGAGGAGAAATCAATATGTCCCCGGAGGACAGAATCGAAGATACCCTGTTCAGTCTCTTCATATACAAAAAAAAAGACTGACTTCATGAGGGAAAAGAAGAAAGCATAGTAAAACAAAGGAAAAGATGAGAGGCAATAATGTATATTACCAATTAGTTCGATCACTGCAGAAACGGATCATAAGTCACATTAAATTGAGATCTATTATGTAAGCTTAATTTCCATATCAACAGAGGTGCACTACTGAAATGGAACATAAATGATAAATAATTGAAACCTATTATTGTCTAAGCTTAATTTACAATCAACAACAGTTTAAGTTCAGGCCAATATCTACCCTGGAAATAGGTTAGGATTTTATCAAACATATCAAACAGATGGCATCAACAAGAGCAATGTTTCAAATGATATTAATCGTCAATTAAGTGACAAACCCTTACCTCCCCAAAAGGGCGGGACCCCACTAAGAAGAATATATAATATAACCCCAGCACTCCAAATATCAATCTCTGCTCCATAACTCCGACGTAACACTTCAGGAGCTACATAATATGCACTTCCAACAATGTCTTTAAATACATCACCTGCAATCATGTATAGACAGTAGAGCTCAAACCCATCACTAGCAAGTCTTCAAAAATAATGATAAAAAGGAAATGCTTTTATAACAGTGAAAAGGAAGATGCTTTCAAGTTCAGAATTCAAAGAATAGATTTGGTGAAGCGAGTCAAAATATTTTATTCCAACAAACCAAGGCAGTTAATTGATACATGAGTACCCAATGAACTCTTTAAAAATTAAAGAGTAGCCACTCATAGGATCTGAGGACACATAGACATTGTCGCAATAATCACTACTAAAGCGAGAGAGAAGAAAAAATAACAAAAAGAACAGATTTCTGAATCATTAGATAGATAGGATCTCACAAGAACCAGACATATTTCAAGCACTGCAAATAACAACAGCAAAACCTCTAGAAAACCATTAAAAATAGACAAATGCATATAGACATCCAAGTATAATAAATCCAACTTAATTTTTGTTTATCATAGTTCCATCCTAAATTGCCTGAATTGCAAATTCCTTTTACAATGAATAAAAGTAAATTGATGTATTCACATTGCTTTTGATTTTCTCAGTCTAAAACGATGCTTGATCCTACTCTCACCATTCAAACAGGTTTATCTTACACAATCACCAAAGCATACATCCAAGTATAACACCAAAATTCACACCTGGCTTAAAAAAGACAGAGAGGCCGAAATCAGTAGCCTTTAAAGGGGAATTTTCATTAGTACTCAAGAAAAGGAAATTCTCAGGCTTCAAATCCCTATGTATGACTCCCATGGAATGACAATCATGCACAACAGTCACAATCTGCCTACACAAACTAGCTGCTGCTCTTTCTGAATAATGTCCCTTTGCGATGATCCGATCAAACAACTCCCCTCCAGCACAAAGCTCCATCACCAAGTTAACCGAATGCCTATCCTCATATGCTCCCTTTAGCTCCACTATATTCCTATATCAAATTACAACCATAAGTTACAATCTTTACCCCAAATTTAAACAAAATAAAATGAACCCATTATTTATTTTCACAAGATTGACCTGTGGCCAGTCAGATGGTGCATGATCTGGACCTCACGGCGGACGTCCTCAATGTCATCGCGGTTGACGAGTTTACGGGTGGCAATGGATTTGCAGGCGAACCTTTCTTTTGTTTCTTTATGGGAAACTAGATAGGTGACCCCGAACTGGCCTCGACCCAGTTCGCGGCCGAAGGTGTAGGTGTTGCGGACGTCCTCCATAGGGCGGCCGAGGACGCGGCCGACGGTGGCAGAAGTAGTGGTGGTGGATGAGGGGCGGTTAGAGGATTGTAGGGAATGTGGTGGGGGAGGGCGCGGTGGCGGAGAGGCGTTTGGGGGGTACACTGTTATGCCATTGTGGCCGCCAGAGGAGTCCCCGGTGGCGGCGACGGAGTTGGTAAAGCTGCTGCAGTTGCCCATTGGAGTTGGTCAAATGAAGTCAAAGGAGAGAGAAGCAGAGAACAGTTTATGAATGCAAAATCGTCGGGTTAGTGTTGGATTTTTTACCCCTTTTTTTTTCCGCTTCGTCTGAGACAGGAACAAGGCGTGGACTTGGGTGTAGAATGATACTGTGGGAGAGAGAGCATGTTAATTTGTATGGGGATTAAGTTGGCAGTCCATATTAGACCTTACATCATACTTATGATTAACTTGTGTGAGGGAGGGTCCTTTTTTAGACCTTTTCATTTGGACAAGCTAAGAAATCATAATTATTAATCAAATAATAATAATTGAAAAAGATAAATGTTGTCATTTGTTGAAAGAATCTGTAACCATATTTCAATTTAAGAAATCATCAATTTTTAATAATAAATAAAATTTAAAACAATTAATTATTGATAATCGAACTAATCTAATAACATGTAAATTATAGTTAGCTTAAATTCTTACTATATACTTAAATTTGGTCATCAAGTAGAGTAAATTTGAGCTAGGTTTTATTTGTAATTGAATTCAATCTAATCCAATTCAGTCCAAAGCTTTATTTATGTTTACATCTGGTTTTATTTTCATGAATTTTTGGGTTTAGGCCATATGTGGTAAGGGTAGCCTTTCAGATCATGTTTAATAGCCAAAGGTTAGGCTTTGGATAGTATGTTGTGGATTTTTTGGAGCTTATTTGGGAATTGGCCTATAATAAAAATGAAAAATAAAATTTGTATATATTTGTAATATTCTATAGATAAATTTTGTATTCAATTAGGATTGTTGCATAATACTTGTATATAAACTAAGTTTATGTATAGAAAAAGGGTTTTGAATCATATACAGAAATACATATTTTTTCGTCAAATCTTCTTATTTTTTCTTCTTCTTCTTCTTTTATTTGATTGATTTCTTTTCCTGGTTGACTATATTTATTACCTAATAAATTGATGGCTTTTGGCCTATATATTCAACCAGTGATTGACGACTCTCTACCTATATATCATATCCAATTGACCCCAGTCAGTTGTTATTTTTCGTATTATTGAGATTTGATATTGACAATATTGTTCGACCCAATTATTGTTATTGGATGTTACTCTTGAAATTTTGAGGGTAAACATCTTTTTTGACATGCCTGGTGGGACAATTGTATGTCAATAGAGACTAGGTATCAACTACTATGAGACAAATTGGACTCGTTGGGAGAGCACATCACCCAGATAGAAGTTGTTATGAACATGATTAACAACAAGTTCAATGAGAATCCACATACCAATGACCCAACTCAAAGGGATGGTCTGGTCGACTACCAAAGGCATGCCCTCATGCTTAGACAACTTGTCCTTATTGTCGTTGACTACTCTTAGATTAATAGCCAGATCGCTGCTGAAAATCACACCATGTTTAACAATATGATCAATCAAATGGCCATGGTCATTCGACCATTAATAAAGGACAATAAAGCCGCCCAGAAAGACATTCAATTGGGACTAGACTAGATGAACAATTGTCTTGACCAATTGACCACCCTTCTCAAGGGAAGGTAGGCCCCATCCTTAGACAAGAGGTTCCCAACTGAGACCTCTAGCTCCAAAAGGCCTTTTTCTTAAAGAGAACTGAAGGGCAGTGCAAATTCTCACTCACCCAAGCCACACTGAACCAGGGATCATTCTAAATCCTCAAGGATCTAGTAGTTCTTCATTCGGTTAGAAAGGCATGGCCGAGCCTCAAGGTACTTTCCAGTTGAGTTTTCAACCACCATCTCACCATCAACACAGCCTAGCAACCTAAAGACTAAGTATGTTTTTCACATATGATGTTACTAGAAACAAAATTCTTTTGGCCAACATTATGGATGAGTAGGCATCTCAACCTTAGTATAAATATATCGCCTAAGCTCTTTTGATCATTACAAGCTTATAAATGATCTTAAAAATATGGGTGTTGACATAAAGCCCTTGCCAAAGCCGGTTTATTTGAAGTCATACCCTGAATGGGTAGATAAACTATATCCCTCCCTTAGAGGCTATAAAATTTCAGAGTTCATGTTGCTTTCAAGGAAAGATAATAATTTAACACTTAAACATGTTGCTCGATTTTTCATGGTGTATGGAGAAACAATAGTCGAAGACTTTTGGAAGCTATGATTTTTTGGAAATTCTTTTACCAATACTGCATTTACCCAGTGTACTAATCTCCCTACAGGATCTATTATGAGCTAAAAAGTCATGGAAGAGAAATTTCATACTAAATTTTACAAGGCCCCTCTGATTACTTTAGCCAACCTCACCTAGACAAGACAACGAGCAGGGGAGTCAATTGAGAAATATATCCTCAGGTTTAAGAAGGTTAGAACTTTGTGTCACACCAAACTCCCTGAGGCAAATCATATCGCTCTCACTTTGAAAGGATTGCATTTTGAGATTAAAAAGTACTTCGAGGGATATAAGTTTAAGGATCTTTATAAGTTATGCGCCAAGACAGTTGGTTTTAAAAAATTATTACAAAAAGTCGAATAAAAAGAAAGCATCATCAAAGGCAACATACTTCAAAGATGCTTATGTGGCCACTTTGGAGTATGATAGTTCAAACTCAGATGAGGAGAAAGTAAACATTGTTGAGTTGGTACCCGAGAAGGGTTATGAATGCTTGGCATTAGCCGAACAAAAGCCTTAAAAAGAAAGATAAAGTCAAGCAGACTAGAGAGATCGTGAAAGAATACTTATTTAACATGACTAAGGTAGACTAAATATTTAAGTGTCTAGTCAAGGATGAGTAACTTAAGCTTTTTGATTGTCTTATTATTCCCCTGTTAGAAGAAAGAAAAGGGAAATATTACTGCAAATACCATAACATATGGAGACATTCAAACAAAAATTTTAGGAATGTGGTACAGAAGGTCATAAAGGAATGAAAGATTGTTTTTCTTGCATAGAATAAGGTACTAGTTAAGACTAAGCCTTTTCTAAATGTTATAATTTTCATGGTTTAACCAGTGTTATCTAAGGATAACAAAATAAACATATGACTAAGGAAAAAATTGTAGATCCTTCGGTCACTAATGAGAGATAAGTTGTTAGGGCAGGACTAAATGCCCATTTAGTTGGTGAAAAGATGCCCATAACTCCTATCGTTGCTCATATGAAGTAGGTGGAAGTGAAATTTATTACTTCAACCAATGAGCAAGTGTAAGAATTGAAGAAGTTAATTTGTCCAACGTGCCACACTGAGTTCAAGCCTATAGCCAAAGTGGAGCCACCTAGACGAGAAGTTGAGCCACGGAGGCCAGATGCCCAAACATTTCTTACTCTCATGTCTTACGAAACAGGTTGGGCGAGCTCCCAATAGTCTAAAATATAAGAGGACAGATGAGTGAGCATTGCCTAAGTGGAGTTACATCAGTAAAGAGGCCAGTCGAGGCCGATCAATTCGACAAAATAGGGTAGATTGGCCAAGAAAAACTTTTAAACTGAACCTCACTAAAACTTACAAATGGGAGGACCATAGTCCTAAAAAAGGAATTTTTGACTATTTTGCCTTTGGGTAAGTAGCTAAAGCCCAAATAATGAAAACTCAGAAAAGAAGGTTTCAGAGGCAAAGACAAAAATTTTAAGTCGAGCTAATGGAAGTTAGGGCCCAAAGAAATGCTAAAAGAGAAGCTATAGCTGGGCATGAGAAGGAGATTGAAAAGCTTAGGGAAAAACAAGAAAAAAAGAGGTTGGAGCTCTGCAAGAGGATTTACAAGCTTGATAACAAGCTCATGCCCTATAACATTGAAATCCATCATAATAAGGGTGGATCAATGAAGGTGTGGGTGCCCAAGAAGCCCAAGTAAAGGCAATCTAAAAGAAAGTCGCCCAACACATCAAAAAATAAGGTCTAAGTAAGCATGATTTGCTTGTTGCCTATAGACTTTTTGGCCAAACCAGGATAGAGAATAACATTTGAAAGGGATGTCATTTGCTTAAGCTCAGATGATGAAAATGAGGAGAAAACCACCATATTAGTTTTACAGCAGCCCCTACTATCTCAAACTAATCATATTTGGTCATTGTATATTAATGTCAAATTGAATTCAATACCCATCAACAAAGTTTTCATTAATAATGGGTCCGACGTATCAATTATCCCAACAAGGTTCTTGAAGAAGATCGGCCTTTCCAAATACCAAGAGAAAAGGGTCGATATGTCCATGAGAGACTTTACAGGGAGAGAAACATTAACAGATGGGTATATTGAGTTAGACTTGAACATTGGGAGATATACTACAAAGGAATGCTTATTTGTGATTAACGTGGATGACAATTATAATCTACTATTGGGGAGAGATTGGATTCACACCAATTGTGTTGTTGCGTCTTCCCTGAAATAGATGATGTGAGTCTAGAAAACTGATGGGGAAGTTGAAGTGATTCATGGAGATCTAAATCCATTTGCTGAAGCAATTTACTTGGTTGACGCTATTATGTTTCAGGGTGAAGAAAACTTCAAGAATATTGTCAAGGGGGTAGGTAAAGACCAAAATAGATCAATTTAGAGTCCTCATGTCCAAATTCGAGTGGTCAGCCTTAGTCAGCATTAAAGGTCACTCCTTGATTACCAAATCTTATAGTTAAGTCGGCCAAAATGAAAGAATGCTTCAACAAAATCATCAGACTAATCTGAAGAAGAACATTTGGCTAAACTCAAAAAATCATTTGAATGAATGAAGGGGCATAAGTTTAAAATGAATCCCTTAAAGTGTGCATTTGGAGTCTCAGTTGGGAATTTTCTTAGATTTTAATACACCAAAAGGGCATCGAGGTTGATAAGATTAAAGCCAAGGCAATTATAAAAGTAAAGCCTCTATCCATGAAGAAAGAAAATTGGCCAAATATACTTTTTAAGAAGGTTTATATCTAACTAAACTAGCCAATTAAGTATTTGTTGCTCAAACTCAAGGACAAAAACGAGTTTGTTTGAGATGATGAACACTAAAAGGTTTTTGACAAGATCAAATGGTATCTGACCAAACTAGTCATGACTCCCCCAAGGCTAAATGTTCCTTTATTATTATACCTTTTGGCCAGTGAGGAGTCCATTGGGTGTATGCTCGCCCAGGAACAGGATGGTGTGGAAAGAGTGGTGTATTACTTTAGTAAAGTTCTTAACCCTATGGATAAGAGATATTTGGCCATTGAGACACTGTGTTTGACACTATACTACGCTTACACAAAACTAAGATACTACATGCTACCAACAGTAATCTTAGTTTTATGTAAAATTGGTGTTCTCAAGTATATTCTCTATCGAACATTTCTAAGAAACAAGATGGGTAAATGAACAGTAGCTTTCTTTGAATTCATTTCTCAATATATTCCTCAAAAGGCAATGAAGGGCCAAACGTTGGATGATTCCTTGGTTGACCATCCTTGTTTGGATATCCTAAAGGAGCCAATTGTTGAGATTGGATATGTTGAACATTTGCCTTGGAGGGTATGGTTTGATGGATCAAGAATAACAAGTTTGACTAGGGTAGGAATCATTTTGCAATCACCAGAAGGCCCCATAACTAAACTGTCCTTGGTTTTAAATTTCTCATGCACTAATAATCAAGCAAAGTATAGGGTTTTAATCATAGTCTTAGAAGTCTTAGTTGAACTGGGGGCAAGGTTTGTAAAGCTAAATGAAGATTCTTTGTGAATAGTTAATTAAGTTAGTAGGGAGTACAAGTCTGAATCACCCAGCCTCAACATGTACTACAACAAGGCTAGACATCTTGTCTAAGGATTCCAGTCATGTTGTCTTGAGTTTGTTAAGCATGAAAATAACGTAGAGGCAAACAGTCATAGAAAACCCAATTTACCAGTGGTTAATAAGGTTTTCTACGACTCCAATTTTATATCGCCTAGAGTTTGTCTTGTATGAAAGGCCATTTGAGGGTTCGACCAGCGTATTCATAAATGAAGTTTGTAAAGTGGATTTTTTAATAGACTGGAAATATGAAATTATTTCTTACTTGAAAGATCCGAGTGCCATGGTTGAATTTGTATATACTTGTAATACTTTGTAAATAAACATTGTATTTAACTAGGATTTTTGCATAATACTTATATATAAACCAAGTTGATGTGTAGAAAAAGGGGTTTCGAATCATATACAAAAATACATACTTTTTCTATCAAATCTCCCTATTTCTTCTTCTTCTATTTACTTGATATTTGTTCCTGATTGACAGTATTCATTGCCTAAATATCTTTTAGTTAACGGGTTTTTGCCTATATACCCAACCCTTAATTGATGGCTCTTTGTCTATATATCAAATCCAATTGATCTTGGTCAATTGTTATTTTTCGTATTGAAATTTGATACTAACAATACTTGATTATTGAACTCAATTATTGTTCTTGAATTTTACTCTTGAAATTTTGATGGTAAACAATTTGTAATCAAAGAACGCATAATGAGTAGAGTATGAGTCCAATTTTGCAAAATTTGAATTTGACTCATTACTCAGTTCCAATTCGAATAAGTTGGGTTGTAGATGGTTATTTAGAATTTAAAAAAAAAAATCAGTTTTTTTACTCATTATTATATATATATATTCTCATTTATATTTGTATAGAATCTTATTAATATTTAATATATTTATATAATATATATATAAATAACATTACAAAATTAAGTTATTAATTATAGAACAATAATAAAAATTTATGTTAAACGTAATCAAATTAAATTTACCGATATTTATCATTCGGTCTAACTCGATCCAAATTTTAAACATTAAATTCGTTTTGATTCATTTATATAAACTAGAAAAATATTTAAGTGGGATCGAGTCGGAAACCTGACGAACCAAATAAAATGCCCATCCCTATGATCCAGCAAAGGATGCATATGTCCTCTCTTAGAACATCATCCACTAATATCCAATATTTTCTCTTCACGACTTGGCCTTGAATTTCATAAATATAAATAAAACGAAGAAATATATCAATTTATAACTTATTTGATTCAAATCTTGAAAATAAAATTAAATGAAATTGAAAAAAGTTTAATTATTTGTTTAGTTCATAAGGAGAATTTAATTTTGTTTACAATACTAAAATCAACCACTAAACATAAAATTTATATATTATTATATAATAAACATGTATAGTATATCATAGTTAACAATGAAATTATTATCTTATTTTTATTAAATATTGTTAATAAAATTATATTTTTATTTTATGCAACATTTTTATTTTTATATTATTTAATAATTAAGGGTTCCATATTAAATTTTAATATTTATTAGATTGATCAATAATATATATTTGATTAATTTTTATGAATTTTAATTTTCACAGAAAGAGAGGAGAATGAGTGATTTTTTTTATTTGAAAAAATTTCATGTCAATTTCAATTAATTTCTAAGTGAATCAAATATAAATTGCTCATTTCAATTATGATTTCATATTAACTTTTTTTAATAAACCAAATGAATCCTTAAATTAAAGTCATTATAACTTTATATCTTACAATCTTATCTTTTCACAATAAAATTTTCAAAAAGTCAATGAATTCACTTTAAATCTTGATTGATTCCAATCATTCTCATAAATAATTGCCACCACTATTTGAGTTTTCAATTATCATTTGTACAGATATACATGAAATGCTCTATCCATCTCAAAAAAAAATTATCTACTATTTTTTTTAGAATGTCCTAAAATGTTTGTTCATTTTTATTAAATCAATAATATTTAAAGTAATATTTTTAATTTATCCTCGTTAATTGTTAAATTAGAAAATATTTTTAATTCTTCATTTAATATAATTAAGGTATAAATGAGAAAATATCCTATAAATAATGAGTTGGCAAAATATTAAATGATTTTTCTCAAATAATCTGAAAATTAAATGGTTATAATATTTTTAGAACAGGGTGACTATAATAGGACTCCTACAATCATCTTTTTTTTTTTTAATTTGTTGAAGATTTGCAAGTCCAAACCAAAGTGCAAACGATGAAATTTCATACATTGGAATGGACCAAACAAATCGTCATGTTAGGATGTTTGTTTTTAGGTGTGTATTGACCTTCTTAGACTCTAGTAAAGAGAGCTCTTGATCAATGCTTTTAAAATTGGATTAAAGATGGATTTCATGGGTTGAATTGATTTAATTTAATAAATTAATTTTTTAAAATTTTTTGAAAACATATAAAACAATAAAGTATAAAAAGTATAAAATATGATAAAGTAATAAAAATATTTTAATATTTAAACTCTAAGTAAAATAGTATAATTTTTAGAATTTTTAAAATTTTTCACAAAACGATATAATTATAGGTTGAATTGGTTTGATTTAGTTTTCAATTCTAGTCAATTTTTTTTTATTTTAATCGATTTTTTCAGTTTTGATTGATTTTTGAGTTGACTGATTTTAAACATTGAACTGAACTATAACGTGTTAATTGATTCTCGATTTTATCGATTTGATCTAATTTTAAAAATATTCCTCTTGACCAACGATTTTAAAAATAGATTGGTGATTAAACAAGTTGGTTGGTCAATTTTTAAATCAACCAATTCAATTAGTCCAATTTAATGGATCAATTTAAAAAAAATGAAAAATACATGCAGATAATACTTAAAATATTTTAAAAAAATAGAAAAATAATAAAGTAATTAACGGCTTGATTACTAAAACATTCCAAACTTTAATTCAATTATCAATTTTATTATACACTTCAGTTTGCATCAATAAAATAGCTATAATTAATAATTGATCGCAATGTTATTCTTTGGTGGATGTTTGGGCTGATTTCTGGCCAAGATGCTGATGTTATATTATTTTAATATTATAATAAGAGATGAAGAGAAAGATGTCGAGGCGTTCTCAATCGATTAGGCAAAGAAACGAGGCTATCTCGCTTTGCTATAGACACGAATTGTATATATTGAGGATTGATTCTTTCGTTGCAATCAATGGCAGGTGTGAGATATATATTATTATGGTCTGTTAAAGAAAAATTATTTCGAATGGCAGAGGATAATGATTTTAATTTTAAATTTGAATTTTATTATATTAAAAATACGATAATGGTTGTAGTTTTTTTTTTTTTTAAGTAGTATTATAAAATTATAGGTTATCTGTTAACCAAGATTAACAGCTTAGAAGAGAAATTAAGGAACAAAAAGTTAATACAGCAAATGATACTGAAAGAATTAAATGCTTTAAGGAATTATGGACTCTAAATAAGAAGAAATCAAAGGTTTGAAGAAAGAGTTGGATTCAATGAGGATAGTGAACTCATTTTTGAAAGTGAATTAGTTACTGGTATATCAAGAGTGAAGTGTTTTGTCAAAATTATTATGGTTGCAGTAGTTGGCATTTGTATGGTGTTATATTGTAATAATGAGAAAAAAGTAACTATGTTAACGTTGCCCTTTTGATTTTCAATAATTATTGCAGGATCTCTTACAAACATTGCCTATATGATACTAAAATAATTACTCTGAACCCTTTAACGTTTTTCATATCGAATTAAATTGTTTCTCATTTTTAATATTATAATAAATTATCCATCACATTGTTTCGTTATATTAAAAAGTTATTTTGATGTTAGAAAGGTTTTTTCCATTAAATTTATACAAATGTTTGAATGATTTTTTAATGTAACAGGATAAATGTGAGAAATGATTTAGTATAATATTAATAAGTGAAAGATGATTTAATTAAACATAATAAATATTAAGGAGTTTAGAGTGATCAATTTAATAAAATACAAAACTCATTTTTTATCAAATTTTTTTTGACTAATGGAAAAATGACATTTTTAATATCAGAAGAACTCTTTAGTATAACAATATAAATATGAAAATAATTTTATATAATATTAAAAAATAAAAGATGATTTAATTAATTGCGATAAATTTTAAAGGCTTAAAATAATTAATCCTATTTTTAATTATAAAAATTACTTTTTCAACATAACTAAATCTTGCCACCAGAGGTAACGTGGATAGCCCGGACTAAGAGAACCACCGTGCACACCAACCGGTGATGCCATTACCCCACCTCTGGTTAGGTTAATGCCTTGGGTAAAGGTGAGTAAAAATCAAACTTAATCAAAAAATTTAATTGAATTAATTTTAATTCAATTAGTTTAATTTGATTCTCTAATAAAAATTGGTTTCATTCCATTTTTATTTTAAACAAATTTTGATTTTTAATTTTTAATTCAAAAATCTAATGTCAGTTTGGTTAGATTTCGTTTTAAAAAAATTTTAATTTTTTACTTTAATTCAATTTTTATATAAAAATCCAATAAACAAAAATTATGGATAAATTAAATCAAATTGAATAAAATTGAAATTTTATATATTTAGTTCAATTTGATTTGTCTATATATAAAATTTGGTTTGATTGATTATGTTTATTCAATTTTTTAAAAAATTTTGATTTGATTCAATTTAAAAAATATAAAATTTGATTTATTTTGATTTTGATGAAAAATTAAACTGAACATACACCTTAACTTTGGGATAGTTTAGGATGAGTTAAGCACTGCCATCACAGAATTGGGATAATCACATTTTCTTTTATGGATTATGTGAAAAAAAAAATTAAAAAAAAAAAAAATTTCTTTTCTTTATTAAATTTTGCCACATCACTTTTGGGTCATTTTCTCTCTTATGTAGAGTGTCTTATGTGTAACGGAAAAGTGTGAAATAATGCTACATTAGCACCTTAGCCGAAAGGCAATCAAAAGAAAAAAAAACAATTAATATTGTTTTTATGTGTAATTAACATTATGATTAATTGTTAGTTATATCTCTTCTATTGATACGAATTGAAGCGTAAGCGTAAGATAAAATTGATAATTGACTTTAAGTTTGAGATTTTTTTAGTGATTAAGTGTAAGATAGTAATGTAATTTTTAGAATTTTTCTTAATATTCAAATTTTGAATAAAATAAAATAATTTTAAATTTTTTATAAAATAATATAATTTTAGATTGAATTCATTTAATTCAATTTTTAATTTTGATTATTTTTTGAATTTTGTATTTGACTAATTTTTTTTGCTTTTAATCAAACTAAATTTACTAATTAATTTCTAATTTTATTGATATGATCAGTCCATTAGATTTAATTATTAGCATCAACTTCCAAGAGAAAAATGATGGAGAAGTCCAAGAAATGAAAATGAAAAGACTATGGATGCGTTTGCCGGGAGTCGAACCCGGGTCTATTGCTTGGAAGGCAATTATCCTAACCGTTGGACTACAAACGCTCTCTGATTCTATCGCCTTAAAAAGTAGTTTTAGAACCTGAATAGTCTCTTTTAATTGATATCAATTGATTTAACTTATTAGCGCTCTATATATGATTCAAATTCAACATAAATTTTGTTTAATTTATAAATAAATTTTTACACTTGATATATTATATAATAAATATATTTTTATTTTATTATATTTAATTTAAGTATAAATTCAATTTAATATCTTATTTTTAAAATATTCTTGACATATATGATATTTTATAATAAATATCTACAAAATTATATACATAAAATTTATTTTAAATAAATTAAATTGTACATGTATTAAAAAATTTAAAAATAACTAAAAAATAGATGAGGAGAGAGAGAAGAAAAGGAGAAGAGAGGGAGATGAGAGAGAAAAAAAGAAAACAAAAAAAGGAGAAAAATTGATGCCACAGAGGGAGAAGAAAAAAAAAATTGAATCAACAATACTTTTTTCATATAAAAAATTTGTAAATTTATAATTCATTTAAAAATTTTATTAGTTTTGATAGAATTTAGTTTAATTGTAATTAATTTCATCAATTCAATGAAATATAATTTTAAATGAATTTTTAATTTTATAATATTTTAAAATATAAATTTATAAATAAATTTCATAAAAATTTATAAAATTCATTTACATCAAATATATTAACATTCAGTAATCAAAGATTTGAAATTTTCACATATAAATGAAAAATTAATGAGAAGAGGAAACATACAAAATCTAGGTTCTAAAACTAGCTAACTCTAGCAAGACTTTGCTTTCAAATGTCAACTACAAAATCAGGGTGTTGTAGATCAAACTCAGGCAGTGGTCCAAACATCTAAAAACATATAAGAAGAGTCTAGCCTATTGTAAGCAGCTAGAATTTCAAAAATAAAATAAAAAGGTTCACTCTTGTTTGCCCTATTGCAACATTAATATGCTACATGTGTTAGAATCGCAAAATTAGAAAGGAAAAATAATTCACATGAGGCCTTATGATTTTAGAGTGGTGGAGGGGGAGAGACAGTGGTCCATTTGCCTCTCTCCACACGGTCCCTGCAATTGATGGAATAGTTTGATGTCTTGGCTAGTTTTCTATCACCCAAGGCATCCAATTCCTTTGTGGTGTTTTATATATGTCAATTGAGAGTTCTTGTACAACATGAGCATTTATCTCTTCTTGTACTTTGAAAAATCTTTGATTCCCATCAAATAATTTCATTCATAAAAGCTTAGAAATGAAAGGGAAAAATAAATAAATAAATAAATAAAGGTTGTTGAAACTAGAGAAGTTAAAACACATAAAATATGCCTTTTTGGAGCAAAGTTGAAAAGAATGTGGTAATGTTTTTTAGTATTGGGAAGTTATTCTATTATCATCCAACATTGCTAAATAACATCAAGACATGGCCTAATAATGCACATTCATTCTTTTTATCATGGATCATAGATATTCTCTTTCCTATCTTGATATGGAATATAATCCTTTGATTTCTATGGTTAGGGTGCCAAATATGGTTTGGTGCATCAGCAATATCAATATTAATTTTAATTGATGTCTTAATTTGTGAGATTATTTAGGAGTAGACTCAAAATTCAAATCTCATTAATATAATCTCTTTTTCCGATACTCAAACAAAAAACCATCATTATTAATTTCAACCTCAAGTAATTAATTACATTAAAGCTTAAGATGTAAAAGAACTTCTGGCTAGGGATTAATCACAGTATAACTTTAATGAATGGTGAATATCAATTCTAATTAATAATGTGATTATTTAACTTCACATTAAAACAAATCAGTCAGAAAATAAGGTATCAGCAATTGATGGGAAAAGTTAGGATTTGTATAGTAGATTGAGAGGTCGGGATACAAAGGCAATTGGGGTTAGACATATCTATGTACTGCAAAGAATGGTCATCGATAATCATTAAGTAAGCAGAAAATTGAGAATGAAAAAAATTCCAGTGCCCGATAGAGTAATTTCTAAATACATGGAGAATAAACAAATAAGGCGTATTTATTAAATAAATAGTAATATGAAACTAGTGATCTTAGGCTTATGTTATGATAATTAACAGTAAACACCTGAACTGAAAATAGCAAAAGACATACTCACTGCTAGCAAAGTAACAATTAGTGTGGTCAGCAATAGTAGATGATAAATATTTTTGAATGCCTGTGAGGTTGCGTCTTTAAGATAATCCAGAGAAAATTTAATCTCCATCGATACATAATATTTAATTCAAAGATGCCCTCATCATAAACGTGTAGAGTTTTGCAAGATCAACAGGCAAAGACTATGGAGCAGAATACAAATCTATATAGAACTATTACATATTTTATTCTTTTCAAGCTCGAGCAAGCTTAAGGGAAGTTGTCCGCCATGGTGCTAGAATCAAAATCTTGTTTCTTTTGCAAAGGACTCACCATATCGAACAAGGCCGGTGGCTAGTTGGCACTGGCCAGCGTACTAGGACTTGCATAACCATGAGAGGCAACAGGCAAGATTCTAACAGTCAAGGAAAACCATTCAATTAAAGATCATCTAAATTCACAGATTTTCATCACTTTTAGTCAAAAGGTTATATCAACTATTTTCTAGCTAGTGAGAAACAATCAGGTTTCCCTGAATATATTCCTCACCTAGAAATTTTAAAGTCTTCCTCATATGGTTTTTCTACAAATACAGAATACGTTAAGTTCTATATTCATATTGGAATGATTTAATACAAAGATAATATGTTAATTTCTATTTCAAATATCAATGTCATAAAGTTACATTTAACAATATTTCAAATTAATCAAATAGTATGTTACAAAATCTAATTATAAATTACATTTTAGAAATTTTGGGTTATAATATTAAATGACATACAATGTACTAAAATTTTAATTATAAAAATACAAGAATGATTTAATACAAAAAATAATGTTTTAATTATAAAAATACAAGAATGATTTAATACAAAAAATAATGTGTTAAGTTATATTTCAAATATTAATAGTTACATTTTATATGTACTAAATTGGATTTAGGGATATTTCAAATTAATTAAATAATATTTGTTATAAGCACCTAATTATAAGTTATATTTTACGGTATAATTAATAATAGTAATGATTCGGCATGAATACGAATTATTACTATTTCGCACTATAGTTTTACCCTCTCATATTGTTTAAGAGCTAAGGATGCCTTTAATTGGTAGTTGAATTATATATTTTGTGCTAATTCAAGATTCAAGGATAAAAGTATTAAAGATTTCAAGAAAGAAAAATATGCTAATCTTAAGCTCACCATCATGCACTTACATTGTGTGTCATGATAATGTAAGGTGAATGTAATTGTGTTAGGCATATCAATCCCGTCTAATTCATAGAAAATTCCAGGCATCTATTCGTCTCAAAAGAATTCATTAGTAAATACATGCAACACTTTGGGGGAAGTGATAAAAGGAGAATTGTCATAAAAAGAATAATGGCACAAACACTAATCTCCTAAATCAATGAAAGCATATACTTCTCATGAATGAACAGGCACCTCGAGATTGTTCAAAAAAAAAAAGGTACCTTGATATATATATATATATATAAAGAATAGGAAGAACAGAGGTATATAAACATTTTTATTATTGACCGTTTGGATAGAAAAGAGAGCGGCAAAGAGAATGCTGACAAAGATGAAGTGAGAGAGAGAGAGAGAGAGAGAATTGTTTGATGAGATTATGTCTACAACTTGTGCATCTCCTCATGACAAATAAAATTTGGAGGCCTACTAGTCCCAATCAAGGTAATATTTTATCTGAAGAAGGAAAGGAGATTTCTTTAGAGTCTCAGCTTGTACAAAATGTTCTGTTTTTGAGGCAACTTTGAGGACCCTTCATGCAAAATACAAAAAGTAACCATCGACTGTAAAATTTCTACCTCCATCTCAAATGCACTCTGATATGGACTTGGGAGCGATTTGATCAGTCTTAATTAGTATTGTTAGTCTTTTTGGATTAATCAAAGAGAACCATAACTGAAACAAGAAAAGAATGCATGCTACTCATTGAAGAAAGAAAAAGCTAGAAAGTTCAAATACTTTTTCAACATATGCAGGCAAATATATATGGTCCTATGAGAAGCTAGAGAACCTTAGACAACATATTTTTCTGATATATATATATATATATATAATGAGCATAGCACATTTATTTACTCGTCCTTTTCCATACCAGTGACTATTGATGTTACCCTTCCTAGTTACTGCAATATTACAACTGATATTGCTATTTCCTTGCCATTGTAAAGATATTTCAGAAGAGCAAAATGTTGTGACTGCAAATTGCATGGCCATATAATTTTTAGATTCTAATTCTCTATCCATACACCATTATTGAATTAAGCATCTTTATCTCAAGGTGTTTAATCTTCTACTCTATTATTGCCGTATTATTCTCCTTCTCTGTATAACTATCCTGGCCAGACATACGTTCTCCCCTAGTTGCACCTATATCTTAGCTTGCAACTTTCTTCCTTTAAATTACAGTGCCTTGCTCATACATATCCCACCTCAATCAATATTAACAATTCTTCTCAATAGTTCATCTTCATTGAGCCCTCCCTTTCTTCAAGAGTTTCACTAGTACATCGCATATAAGAACTAAGTGTTTGTCTTGGAAAATACAATTCAAAAATCAAACTAGCAGCCTTTAACAATACTGGGAACTTGAAGCAAGGTAGGCTAAAAAAGGAGTTGATAATACTTGATTTGAGAATGAATGGGAAAAAGGGTAGCTTTGAGATCAACATTCCATCTGTGACTACCAAGGCCAAGCAACTGGAAACGGAAAAGAACGATGGAAATAGAGGATTTTCTTGCAACGCTTGGATTTGGGGAGTGTGGGAATTTGCCAAAGAAGATAGCAATAGAATAACATTCTCATTCAAAGTGGGGCTAGCTGTTCTTCTTGTCTCTTTGCTTATACTATTTCGAGCACCTTATGATATTTTTGGTACCAACATTATCTGGTCCCTTCTCACGGTTGCCATCATGTTCGAATATACAGTTGGTATGTATAAGGATCACCATCTATCATGTTTACATTTTAAATGCAATATCAGGTTGTTACTCCTCTACTAATGATATATGCATATGGAAGAAACTGACAACTATAATGTATTGGGAAATGTATGTTTGCGAATTTCTAAAGGTGCAACTTTCAATCGAGGATTCAACCGAACACTTGGAAGCGTGCTTGCAGGAATATTGGGTATTGCTGTTGCTCAGTTAGCTCTATGCAGCGGCAGGGTAGCAGAGCCTATTATCATTGGAATTAGCATCTTCTTGATTGGTAAATCTTCTAGCACATAAGCAACAATTAAATGAAAGTTCTAATGTAGTATACTAAAGAAAGTTATAAATATGGAAACGACATATGCAGGCACTATTACATCATTCATGAAATTATGGCCATCACTTGTGCCATATGAGTATGGATTCAGGGTCATACTCTTTACCTACTGCTTGATCATAGTCTCCGGGTATCGAATGGGGAATCCAATTAGGACTGCAATGGATCGGCTGTACTCTATTGCCATTGGAGGTTTTGTTGCGGTCTTAGTGAATGTGCTGGTTTTTCCAGTATGGGCTGGGGAGCAATTGCATAAGGAGTTAGTCAGCAGCTTTAACTCTGTGGCTGACTCTCTTGAAGGTAAGATAATAAGTTTTCCAATCTTAGTCTATAGATATCACCTGTGACCAAACGGAAAAATGAATAAGTTAATTCATAGGCATAGGAACTGTTATGACTGCGGAAACTACACACACAAAGGACAACAATATTACGTGATTCACCCTCTCACCCAGTCTCAAGACACATCCTAACAGGAACTGATATCATTTCCATGATTTTAGAATGTGTAAAGAAATATTTAGAAGATGAAGGG
Source organism: Omphalea diandra (assembly GCA_949677035.1). NCBI lineage: Eukaryota > Viridiplantae > Streptophyta > Magnoliopsida > Malpighiales > Euphorbiaceae > Omphalea > Omphalea diandra. Next base: position 4,786 of record CATIWR010124476.1, on the reverse strand, counting down.
TTAGATCATCCAGAGTTCTCCAAGACTGTCATGGATGAGTTCCCAGATGAACCTGCTTACAGGAAATGTAAAAGTACACTAAATTCCTCTGCTAAACTTGAATCCATGGTACACTTCCATATATTTGTTTGCAACTTACTCTTTTCCAAGGTAAAGATCGAAAGTACTAACAACGATTATGTTTCTTGCTGGTTTAATTTGAAAGGCATTAGCAGCAAAATGGGAGCCACCACATGGCAGGTTTCGACACTTCTTCTATCCATGGTCAGAATATGTTAAAGTTGGAGCAGTTCTGAGATATTGTGCTTATGAAGTCATGGCACTTCATGGTGTTCTACACTCTGAGATTCAGGTATTTTCACATTTGTGTGTGTATTCAGTGTGCAATTTGAGCATTGCTTGTTAAATTATTATATATTATCAGATGGGATATTCAGTCTTATGCAACAGAATCAGATCCTAAATATGCTGGCAATTGAAGAATCTTCCATATTTCTTCTCTGAATTAGATTTCTTATAACAAGAGGATAGTTAGAAGGGAAATGAGACCGCCAACCAACCATTAAAGAATTATGCCAAGCATTTGTTCTTCTGTATTCGGTTCCATTAAGGGGTGGATAGCAGATGAACATTGACTCGCTCAGTGCTTAAAAACTATTTATTTTTATTCATTTATTCAGTCTCATACCAATGCAGTGTTTCCATAATAACAAACAAACAAAGATTCCTAAGGCTTAATTCATAAAAAATCTTTCCATCCCCTACAGTTCATTGCCACATCAGAAAGCAAATAGCTGATTATGTGAATTTCACATGTTATAATTGATTGCATACATGGATACAGGTGGTCACTATTCGATTATAGCTGAAAAATCAAATTGAATTATTAGAATTTCGGTTAATTTGGCAAGTTTTATTTATTTTTATTTTTTGGTTATTTTATTTTTAGATAAATTCGAATTTCAATTTTGATTCGATTACTTCAAAATAATAACTAAATTAACCAAAATAACTAGATTTCTATCACTAATATAGAAATTATGATTTCATAAATATTACATTATTTAAAATGAATTTTGTATTGATAATATATTATATATAATGATATTTAGTAATAATATATAGTTATATTTATCACTATAATAATATTTGAACACATCTATTTTAAATTATAAGTAATAGTTATTTATTTAGTTCAATTATAACCGAAGACCAAACTAATATTTTAGTTTCAGTTATTTTTTATTTTTTACCTAAATTTAATTTGGTCCGGTTATGCATTTAGAAGTTAAAAAATTTTCAAGTAATTGAAATTTCGATTTAGTTCATATAATTAGAATGTCCACCTTTTACATGGAGCTTAATTAAAATGATATCATGAAATCTACAGAAATAAAAATTGTATCGGTGCATGAGATCTCCTGCATTACAGAAAAATGTGCATACAAAAAATTGGCAGATTGTATGCAATATGCAACAGGAAACGTACCGAATAGAAACTTTAGTGTTGCTTAAATGTATTATCTACGGTGACACTTATGTATTCAATTATATATTTGCATGCTGAAATATAAAAATATAAACTATGCAAAAAATTGCATAATTATACTTGTCGAGTAATTGAAGCAAAAGTAGTACTGGCAGTTGAATCTGTAGCTTTCAGCAGTAGAACTTAACATGATTAAACACTTGTTACTAATGCAGCATTTTTCCTCAAGATGATGATTGACACCAACTTTTAATTTCTGTAGGCACCTTACAATCTCCGGCTCTCGTTCCAGTCAGAGATTCAGGATGCAGCAACTCAGGCAGCAGAACTAGTAAGGAACTTAGGCAGAGACATTAATAACATGAAGACAAGCCTCAAAAGCATACTATTAAAGAAAGTTCACAGCTCAACAGAACGACTCCAACGTGCCATTGACACGCACTCATATCTCTTGATATCAAATTTCGACGCTCTTGACAACTCTTCCAAGCCACTGCCCAAGTTGTCTCAAACTCTGTCAACAACAACCTACGACGTGTCGAATCAATTTGTTGAAGCAGGTGACGACAACAGCTTAGTAAAGAACTCCACAGACCAAACGACAAAAACCCAAAACGCACCTTCAGGAACTATCCCAGTAGGACAAGCAGTGAAGTCATACCATGAGATAATGGGGAAGCAGTCAAGGAGGCTGTATTCGTGGCCATCAAGAGAGGTGGATGCTTATGAAGAAGGAGGTGTTGCTGTTGATTTTGTGCCAAGAATGAGGACGTTAGAGAGCACCGCAGCATTGTCATTGGCTACATTTGCTTCCTTGCTCATTGAGTTTGTTGCTAGGCTGGATCACTTGGTTGAAGCTGTTGAAGAGCTTTCAAAAATGGCTAAGTTCAAGCATGAGAGTGCATAGAAGAAAAGAAAGAGACATGTCTCATATATATATATATATATAGATTTTGACATGATTATATAGTGCTTAAAAAAAAAAAAAAAAAAAAGAGGGGGCAAGAGAGGGGATACTTGAAATCGAAGTTTTTTTTTTTTTTTTAAGTTAAAGATGATCTATGGCCAACAAATAATGACATTGTCGATTAATTTAGCTGACTTCACCGTGCCAATTTGATTTGATATTTATTTATTAATTCAACAATTGAATATTTAAATGAGCATTTAATAAATCAGTGTTAAATGTTTCCATTTAAAAAGAAATATTTAATATTTAAAATATAGTTAAATATTGAAATTAATTTTTTTAGCTTTAATTTTTTTTATTAATATTAATTTTATATTTATTATTATTCAATATTATAGCAATTTATATCTCATAAAATTAAGTAAATATTAAAATAATTATTTTTTTAACATTTTATAATTTAATCATATCTTTAACTTCTAAATTATCACATACTTGATATTTATTAATCGCTCATAAATAATTGCAACTATTAATTGTATACCCCCAACCAGGCGCTCACAGCTGTGAACGACAAATAACATCTGAATTATACATATCAGACAATTAGCAAACCAAAAATGAAAAGAAACTGTATTTCATGATTAAATAGAAAATAAAAAAGAATTTTTCTTCTTTGCAATATGAAAAGAAAAGCAAATTTTTTAATACCAAAAAAACGAAGAGATTTTGTGAAAACTATAAATGCAATGCTCCTAAATTCGTTGATCATGTTGACAATGACTTTTTGTTTTTTTGGCAGTTTCCTCGTCAACGATGAATAAATGCGAATGAGAACTCAAGTAGATCTTCTCTAAAAAGGAAGCCACGCTGCTAGAGCAGCTTCTAACCGGTGATACCATTTGAAAGCTAAACGAGAAAAGCGCAATTAAGATGATACAATAATAATAAAACGACTTATTATTAATGCCAGAATATTCGACAAACTGACTGACCTTACAGGCAATTACCTGTGCACACAACCACCAGCTGGACATATATTGGTATTTACACTGAATAGAACCAGATACCTGACTCAATGCTACTAACTCCTACTTGATTTATCCAAATTATCACACTAGGGTGGTCAAAGCTCTTATGCTTTCTTGTCATTTGAACCAATGAATGAGAACAAGTTCAGAGTAACAGCATACTAAACCACAAACAAATTAACAGGACACAACCATCGATTAACATTCACCAATTGCTGAGGCCCAATCGAACATAAAGAGAAGAGGATATCCTACACCCAGCTTCGCGGCATCATGGAAGATTTTCTGGGCCCTGATGGATCATCCGCTGCAGCTTGATTGGTGCTAGGGCCAATGCCAGAACCACCTGCCAGCATCGCCATCAAACTGCCACCATGCACCCTTCCTTCTGGTATAAAGCCTGGAATTGATGACAGGCCAACTTCCCCCCCAGGGACATGGGCATTTCGGACTCCAAAGCATTTCAAATCAGTATTAGTTTTGCTTGTTGAAGCCCCCAGATTGGTCCCCATCTTCACAATATCAACATTCATGTCCTCAGCAATCACAACTTCTTTCACCTCATGCTGGCTAATTTTGGGGTCCTGGATGATGGGTCCTAATGTGACACCACCATGAACCCTCTTATCCTGCACCAGACCACTATGAAGAGCACATAGACCTGTCTTACCCCTAGCAAATGAGTTACAAGGACTAGTAGGCTGGACACCATATTCGGACCCAGGATGGCCCCAAGAGCATCTCTTCCCTCCACCATGTGCCTTGCAGAAATCTGTGCTACCCTGTGCGCTTTTGCCACACCCTTGAAACTTGCATCTCTTTCCACCACCATGACGGACACAAAAATCTGTTCGTCCTCTTGCACTCTTAGTGCACTCGGGTACAGCACAACGCTTGCCACCCCCATGTGCAACACAGAAGTTGGTCCCTCCATGGACACTCTTTGAACAAAGTCCACCACCTTGGAAGGCACACCTTTTGCCTCCTCCATGGCCCTTACAAAAAGGGGTGCTCCCTTCAGCCCCCTTGGTGCATCCTGGAGCTGTGCAGCGTTTTCCGCCACCATGGGCTTTGCAGAACATTGTGCTCCCTTGTGCCCCTTTTGTGCATCCTGCAGCTTGGCATCGACGACCTCCTCCATGTGAAATGCAAAGGCCTGAGAGGCCTTCAGCACTTTTTGTGCAATTTTCTTTTTGACATCTCTTCCCGCCACCGTGACGAATGCACAATCCTGATTTCCCTCTTGCAGCTCGAGTGCAACCATCATGGCTGCACCTTCGACCACCACCATGGGCAATACAAAAATCTGTGCGACCTTCTGCACTTTTTGTGCAACCAAGGAATTCACATCGCCGG
>CATIWR010124454.1:0-18597 GCA_949677035.1 Omphalea diandra | reverse complement strand
CCTTTTCTTAGTGAAATATAATTTTGGTAGTGTCAGAGGACGTAGGCATAATTGGCCAAACCTCGTTAAATTCTGGTATTCTTATTTTATCTTTATTTTTCAATAGTTATTTTGTAGAGTATAGTTGTAGTGATATATTGTGCTGTTAAATTACTATTAGGGTGATTCTGTCTAAGGAGATTAGGTTTTAAGTGGAACCGCTTGTGAACCCTCCAATCTTTCTTGAGAATCAACTATAGTGTGGTTTTTCAGTACAATCTTTCATTCTCTATTCACCTATAAATTTATTAGGTGAATTTGGTGGGTGAAATATTACTCTTATTCCACAACAAGTTTTATATAGATATTTGACGGAGCATTAATCCAAAAATTAGATTGGGGTAAGTGGATGAGTTATATTTTGGAGCGTAAGCTAGTTTAGTTAATTCATGTCGGGGATCTCAATTTAATTTTTATATCAGGACTACTAGCTTGATTGTTCAATCAATCATCTTTGTTTAATGTATTTGGCTAACTTGAATATTACAATGTAGGTGTAACAAAACTAGCTCGATTAACTTTATTCTAGTTCTTTTTAATGTTGGGTGACTTAGTTTCCTATATTGTTCAATTTGCTGTCAAAGTTTAGAATTTCTTAACATTTTCTTTGAAGAAGAATGGTTTTGTTGTAGCTATATCATCTCCCTATATTGATCAGTATTTAAGTTTTTAACATATTAAAAGGCAATTTTCAGTTAGTCAATCAGTTCGCTTGTTCAATATATGTATGATGTTGCAAAAGCATTGTGAGTCGTCTTTGTTATTGTGATCATTGTGTTATGTGCTATTTGGAACATTTTTATTGCTTTATGATCCTCTTTCTCTTTTCTTGATCATGGACAATTTTTTTAGGGTGCTGGTAAATCTACATTTTTAAATAGCTTAATTGGACATGCTATCCTGGTAAGTCAATTGGCGAAAAGTCTTGCTTATTTCTTTGAATGGTATTTCCATTTTTCTGTGAACTCTATAGATCCTTTATCTTTGTTCCTAAATTTTGCTCTTACTATCCAGCCAACCGGTGAAAATGGAGCTACTCGTGCTCCTATAAGCAATGATTTATATAAGGATGGCTCTTTAAGTGGCAAATCAATTATTTTACAATAGAAAATATATCTCAGCAAGTTTCTGCAAGTTAGTGACTCTAGTTCATTGATTCTTCAATATTATTTTTGCATGTTTCTTTCCCTTTTCTCTTTTTCTACTTGTTGCTTAGTTATTGAATTTTTTTTTTTAAAAAAAAGAAAAGGATTTACTACTAATAAGATATTTCGGCAATAACTCTAAAATTTATAAAAGTGTATGATTACTTTTAAAGAAAAAATAACTAATTTTTTTTAACATGATAATAATTGACCTGCAATAAGCTAATTCCATACAATATAAAATTTTTTGTATTATTATATTTTTATTAGCCCATTGTGTTATTAAGGAATCATGCTTATGCCTTATTTGTATTATTATATTCTTTTTATATATTAAGGTGACTAAAAGCTTTGTTGTTGCATTAGTTTTTGGAGTTTTATAGCAGTTATTTATGCAGCTGTTCAATCTCTCTTTGAAATTTTAAACGACATTTGAATTATTTGTTTATGGAAACCATTTTCTAGAAAAATGAATTATTTTCTTTGATTGCAATTCAAAACTAAGCATAAATTATTTTGTTAAAGAGAATCAATAAATACGCATTATATTTTGTAGCAGAGATGTGTACAATATTTTGTACATGATGGACTGTTGTGCATGCTAGACACATGCTTTACATGTGCATTTGGCATAAGATTGATGTTGTTGGGCTCACTAAAAATTTATTTCAAAAGAAAAAATTGTGTTGATTACATGCTATAACATGGAATCGTTCCAACAAATAAGCCCATATTTCCTCTTCCATTAACATTCTTTTCTTTTTTTACTTTGATTTGTGTTGCTTTTGCAGCTTCAGTTTTAATGTCTTATTTGTTGTGCTATGGGGCTGCATACTTGAGAATTGTTCTTGTTGTAGACTGAACCTAATAGTCACTTGAATGACATTCTATGTTACACAAGAGACTACATGAGGCTACCTATTAGTTATTTTATGGAGAAATCTAATGATTTGAATAGTCATATAAATAATAGAATATCAAATATTAATAAATAAATATATTAAAATGTTAAATATTAAATTTAATATTTTTAATTTTAATATTATATTTTATAATTTGATAATAATTTATTTTAATATTAATAAAATATATATTTAAATATTAGTATAATATATATTTAATAACAATCTAATTTACCATTTTATATTAATATAACTTATGTTTAATAATTATTTAATAGTAATATAATATATATAATATATTGTCACGATCTAGATTTCAAGCCATGCCAGCGCTAGGGAACATGAAAGTTTAAGCCCTCCAAAGCCCAAAGCAAGCCTAATTACTCATGGGTGAAGCCCATTTCTAATCTCTTAGATATCTTAAAACTTAAACTTATACTTGTTGGCCCTTAAATATTACTGGCTTTCATTTGCCTATCTTAGATTCTTAGGATCATATAAATAGGAGGTAGGGATTTAAGCCAAGCTCAATCTCGAACATTTCATAAAAACACTTTCTTATATTATATTATGACCATCAAATTCATTTCATATCATGTTATGATTAAGGGAGTCTAGATTCACTAATCAGTTCCTTTAATTCTTTCCTTTACTTACTTTTCATTATATACACAACATTAAACATACAACTCTCTCGTTCAAACAATCCTAAAATCAGGGGTCCACTTAAAGTCCTTCTAGCTATATCATTCTTTCAGTATCATAATCATTCAAGATTTATCTTACATGGGCCACAAATCCTAGCATGCCTTAACACTATTTTCATTGATCATGCATCATAATCATTTTTCATTATATTAACCTTATACATATATATATCACACTATCCATAACTTTGACTTTACGACGATTATTATGAATACATGACATAACTTAACATTTGCTTAATACATTTATGACTCTTTAATTGTAAATATACATCTTACTATAGGCAACTACAAAGAAATATTGTAGTGCCTTAACTATATGTGATACATAATTTAAAACTTTATCTCTAGCCTTTAATCTCAAGCATATATCTATGGCATCAGTCCTATGCTTAACATGGGAAACAATTTGTGTGTGGGATTCAACTTATGGGAAACTCAATAAGAAATGTATAGTGTCTACATGCATGCTCATATGCCTTTACATAAATGCATCTCCGGCTATATGACACATTATCTGCATACATCATTTACATAGCAAAATATTACATATATGGATAGTTAAATCCATGGGAATCCTTACTTGGTTTACTTATCTTTCTTGCACAGAGGAGTTGCCTCTCCAATTGTGTGCTCTCGGAAGAATGATCTCACCAGTCATTTCTTTTACTTATCTCTTACATGGGTGAGTTTTCTTATCAGTCATATCATGTATGAATAACATTACATTCGTGTCACATAGGTTATAATCTTTGCATAACTAGCTACGACTTTTTGGATTTCCACTTCTTTCTTAAACTACCCTCGCATCACATGGCATTTGAACATAACATTTATATTATGTCATCTCATTCATCCATAAAAATGCATATAACTTATATTAACAAATCTTGGCCTATTATAGCCTACAAATTTAAAATAATGATGCCTGTATGCAATGGATAATTAAAATCAACTAAAATTCCTTACCTTTTTCATTGCGAGCCATAGCTCTTTCTTACTTTGGCTTTTCTCTTTTTTAATATCTTTGCATTATCCTTACTTGCTCTTAATCATCTCACCTATACAGATGCTTAAGCATAAACATTCATTACATTAGTACTATAGCACCTAAAATATGGGGAGTTACTCAAACTCATCCATAAAACACATAACATAAACCTAACATATAGTTCAACAAGGAAAAGCCTTTATATGGACAATGAAATCCTAAACATCAATCAAGCATGCAAACATAACTTTCATTATCTCTAACTTATAAATTAGCTATCATCCTTCATATTTAGCTCATTATCACCATTTTCCTTTTTCTTTTTCATAATATCAATATTAACATCACCATTAAATAATGTAGTAATCCATAATTATAATTCTTAACTCATTTGATAATCATGAATTCATACTCCAAAATTCATCAATATATTCATTTCTCATCATAAACTATCCATATACTCATTAAGACATTCATGTATAATCATACCCCTACTAAATGAAGAACTTCTCCTCCATTTACATACGACTCTAACCATAAGGTCTAGAGTGTCAAATATTTTCCTTTTTCTCATTCATAATATCAATATTAACATCACCATTAAATCATGTAGTAATCCACAATTATAATCCTTAATTCATTTTATAATTATGAATTTATACTCTTAAATTCATCAACATATTTATTTCTCATCATTAACTATCCATATACTCATTAAGATATTCATGTATAATCCTACCCAACCAAATGAAGAACATCTCCTCCATTCACATACAACTCTAACATAAGGTCTAAAGTGTCAAATATCCTCAAGGAACTCAATTTAACATCAATTCTTCTTATAAACATAATTAATTTACATATAGACATCCAGAAAACCCATTATGACACTATACAAATTCCATGTTTTTACTATAAAGATTTCTTGTCACCATTATTATATTGTGGTTGCTAAAAGTTTTAACAACCACCTGTTTTTGCTACTTGTCATTGCTAATACCTCTCTTACTAATAATTTATTTGCAATGATATTGTTGTTAATAAATCATTTGCAATAATTTTTTTTTATAATTAATGATACCAATTGTTTTAGCTAATAATCACAAAAATCATGAAAAAATAGTGACCAACCACTTGCGATGCGGTAAATTATGTTCCTAAAAAATTTTTTCCTAATCAACTATTACTTTTTTCCTATCATATATTTCTATTGAAAACTTAATTTTGATGAAAAATATTTATCAAAAATAAAAAAAATTAATACCAATTTTCTGGCCACTTGTATGGTTGCTAAATTTTATTTTTTTTTTGTGAACATCCATTTATTTGCGACAACATTTTATAGTTGTAAATCATTTAAAATTTAGTTAAAATGATATGAGTATTAATTGCGCAATTAAAAATGAAATAGCAGAATAAGAAATATCAAGAAAACTTCTTTTATACATAGAATTTCACTAATACTCATACGTAATTAATAAAATATTATTTTTAAATAAATATGGCTCAACTCTAAATATTAAATCTTACATATAAACCTCAAATATAAGAAAAAAAATAAAATTACAAGTACATTTCAATTACAAAAATAAGAAAACGGTAATAAATTACTACAATTATAATTAATCGAAGAACTCTTCATCAAGCTCTTCAAGGCTGCAAAAAAAAAAAAAAAAAAAAGAAAAAAAAAGAGATAGGTAGTAAACAGATAAAACTCTGGGAAAATAAAAAAATATATCTCAAAATTGAGTGCTCATGTTTCCTCCATAACTTTTACATAATATTTAGAGCCACATTTTCAATAAAAGGTTCCAGCTAATGGAATTAAAGGCTTCCAAGTGATGCCAAAAGTTGGTCTTCAAAATTCTAAAGACAGGAAAGAATTTGACTCCATAATAATGTAGTTGGCACCAGATATCTCTCTTTAAAAAAATTCTAAAGATAAGGAGGCATGCATGAGAAATAGTTTAAATATACATCAAGGTTCACTATGAATAAAAGCAGCCAACTCAAATAAAATAAGAAAGAAAAGAATTTAATACTTTATGGAGGAATGAGTGTTGTTGAACACATTAGCCGAACAATATTTGGAATGGTTGCATAGGTGGCTGGGTGCTTTCAGATCTCAACTTAAAGCTATTTGTCATAAAATGACTAGTTGAGTCAGTAATACTCTTCTCATCCTGATAAACGCCATAAGTAAAGACAACAGAAAAAATATCTAGTCCTAATTACAAGCGGGAAAATAATAGTAATGGAAACTATCTTATTTATAGGCATAGGTGCTCTTTATCATTCTCCATAAATTAGTTAAAAACCAAATTGGAATGCAAATGAATCCTTGTTACTCCTTATAAGTTAAGTAAGCCATTGTCTTAATTAGTTATAGGATTAAGTACATATAATTACAAATTGGTTCAATCTCCATCCAAATTAAAGACCACTCATTCCTTTATTAATGGGAGAATTACTATTGCCATGGGTATAAAACAAGCATCCTACTATTCAAAAATATGTCACAAAATAAAAAGATATCAACAAATCAAAGAAGAAGAATATATTTCAGTTAGTATACCTCTAACATCATGTAATTGCTCACATTAGGAGCAGGAGGTAAATTTACAACCTCAACTTCATAAAAGACTTCAGAGATTCTTCATATTAAACTCTCATCAAATTCTCTATAAAAGGTATAATGTAACATATAAGAAATGTTGTCACAAATAATCAAGTATAGATTGTTAAATAAAGTGCTTAGATAGATCTTACTTAAAAAACAACCTCTAACATTGCATGCAACATTTCTACACAGAGGATTGGAAAAGCATTTGTCATCTAAACACAACAAACAGAGAGAGGTTACTTGGAAAGAAAATGAAAGAAAGGATTATGTATCAATAAACAGTAGACATTCATATGATCTAATACCTTTGCCTAAGGAGCATAGTAAGGTGTAAATGTGAGAACTACATGAACTATATTATGATATTTAAAGGTGCATTACTACACCCATAGCTATAATTTTGGCCATGTTTAAAATCAAATATGTGATTCTAATTTTGGGTTTCCATAGTTTATGTCAACAACCCAAAAAAGATCCTAACTAAAAGAAACAATCTTTCATCATATATAAACATCAAAATTCCAACTTTTAAGACCTTTAAAGTCCTTGAATTTTGACTAAATTACTTAAATTTATGAATAAAAAAATAAATGCATTAAAAAGTAATTTCTAGTTTTATAGTCCTCAAAAAAGTGGATAAATATTGAATTGGTGGTGATGTCAAAGAGCCTAGATTGACATTAATAGCAATTGATATTACTCTGGCAAAAAAAAAAAAAAGAAAAAAAATACTTATGAGCATGGTTGGCAACCTGTGTCAGAGTTTTATTCTTAATGAAATTGTGAGAGATTCCTCTCTAGTCCTCTTTTCCTACTTTCTACAACCTTAATGAGAATAGCTTATGCCCCTCCTTCGTACAAGGCACACCTGGTCCCCTAGCACCACCATGAAAACAACATCATTTTAAATCATTTAAATTACATAGTCAAATAATAATAATAATAGAAAAATCATAATTTCAAAATGAGTCTATAAAAGAATCTATAATTGTGAAACAAACCATTGATATTTCAAAAGACTAGATTCAGAAGTGGCACCCACTTGTATAACATACATTATCTTTCCCATAATTCTAAATTTTTGCTTTTTGAGAATCTAATTATCGATTTTCATAGAAATGAAGTGATTATACAATAAAAATTCCAAAAAAAAAAAAAAGTAACAAAATTTAATGTCAAAAAACATGCAAATTACTTAAAGTACTAGTTTCTTTGACTCATTATCAACAAAAACAAGTAGCATAAAACCTCAATATAAACTGAATAATGGAATTCTTCTTAAATAGCTCTGCATCATCATATAAATTTAGCCCCTATGAACTATATTAATTACATGAACTGCGTGCTCTACCTGAGGAGCATAGTAAGGTGTAAATGCTTAAGGAGGATTGTGACTATCCTCTTTCAACATTGTACAAGCAATAGTAATAGAGAAGCTTTAAAGTGAGTATAAGGAAAGGAGCAAAAAGCCAAGACTGCTTGGTAAGCAACCAAATAGGTGCCTCAATTTAATTGCTAGAAGTATGAATCTAGAAGGATAGATGAACTCTTAGTATCTAATTGTAAATCTGCTACCAAATTTGTACTAGAGTAATGGAGGACACATTTGTGACTATGGTAATAAGCCCATTGCAGAAGAAACATCAAGTAGAAAGGTATAGATCGAGAAGTAAAGTGTGATGATGCCATTGTTGAACAAAGAGAAGAAAAAGATATAGAAAGTGATGGAAAAAGAGAAAGAATAGAGATTGTTGTCCCTTAATGCCCTAGAAAGGAGGGTTGAATAAGGCAATGACAATTATGCAAATTCAAATTAAAAATGGAAATAGATAAATAATCAATACACAAGATTTATGGAGGTTCGACACAACTTGCCTACGTCTTCTCCTCTAGTATCTCCATTAGAGCCTTCATTATTTAGATAGCTTAAGGTGTTATCAATAACCTTTACAAAAGTAAGTTTTCAGGCACTACCAAACCTTTACAAATGTTAGATTCTTAAGATCTATCAACCTTTTACAGGTAGTTCATAATTACTCCTTAACCTTCCTAAAGTAGTTTTCAGGTACTACTTTTAAACCTTTCACAAACTGAGGTTCTTAATGGTTTCCAAATCTAGAATTTCCTTACATAAAGTACATCACTATAATATAGAGAAAAACTCTCTCACTCAAGCAATAATGATCACTTAAAGTACACTCATAAGGTAGGCTTGATGTAGTATGAGAATGTGAAGAGAAATTCTAAATAACTTGTTTTTCAAACTTTGATTTGAAGATAACTCATTCAAGCTTGATCAATGAATGTCCATTTTTGTATGCTAGATCACTCTTTGTTCATAATATAATAACCCTTTTAATTAAGAATAGTTTTTACAATAGATTACTCACTTGATGGAATAATTCTTTATCCATTTTTGTTAAGAGCGGGTCCTTTTATAGCCTAAATAAAGAACTAGTCGTTAAAAAAGAGCGGTCACTTCACATCACAATTGTAAGCAAATAATGACCATTGAAACATCTCCATGCCTTTTTCTGAGGCATCAACCATTATTAGCGTCATGTGAATGGTTAGTTAGCAAATCAATTTCTGACTTAAATAGTTGTTGGCATCAATGAAATGCCCACTATAACTAGCTGTTAGAGAGTGGTTGGCTCATGACTTGTCCTTTAACTTTTTTAGTTATTTATTTCATTTTTTCTATACTGACCATTGGATATAGCAATGTTCGTTGCTTCTAATCTCAATGCCTATTAGAGTCAGAACAATTCCCATTATTGATTTTTTAGAAAGCATGAACTTAGTGCTCTATCTTTTAAAAACTACAAAAATGCTTCAACGGTTGTTAGAGAATTCATAATGCCTTTTGGATATACCTTCAATGTTTGTTGAGCTTTGAGTATGTCTCGTTGGAGGGTCTAAAAGTTATAGCTCAATCTATAACACTTTTCCAACACTTGTTGGAGAATTTGTAATGCCCATTGTGAGGTCCAAAGAGCAGGGCTCATAGTTGATCACTTTTGCAACACTTACTACGAAAGTACAATGCTATTATGAGGTCAAAATTAATGCCCATTATGAAAACACAATTTCCGTTATGAGGTTTAATGTATGCATAAATACATTAAGTTAAATACATAAGGGGTAAGGGATACATTACAAGTTTAGTATCCATGGCTTGATATCAAATACCATTTGAAGCATTATCTCCATTCACCTTTAGACTTTCCATGATGAGAATTTGGCGAAGTAGACCTCATCTTTCAATATCAAATAGTTTGCTTTGGTACCTAAACATACTTGGGTCCTTGAGGGTTAGTCTTGGAAGGGTCCTCCAATTTGAGGTGTGCCTTCCTGATGTAACAATGAATGTTGATATGCCCAAATTTCATAGAATAGTGGCATTGGAGTTTAGACTTATTAGTCTTTCTCCTATGCACTAATTTGGTATGAGTAGGAGGTTTTCTCATACCTAGCATATGTGAGTGTGGGCACGAGCATGTACAAGAAGTGGGAGTAGTAAATTTATTAACATGAGATTTATTATACATATATGCATAATTGGCTCTTTGACCCTTAGCTCTTGAGCTTAGGATAGTCTTTCCTTTATCTTTAAGTTGAGGAAACTTAGTACTAGGAGCACTTTTTTTCCCAATTACCCCAATACTAGAAGTTTGAAGTGTACACGATTTCACAAAAGTAGTTATAAAGGATAAGGAAGCTCCACTAAATCCTAGACCATGCTTAATAAGTGGTGGTCTTTGTGACACAATTAATGTGTCTAATGCCTCTTTTCCTTTGTGAAATTTGGAGATTGAGCTTCTAAGCTCAATGACTTCTTCTTTAAGAGTGACATTCTCCTTTTTAAGTGAGTCTAAGGATAAAGATGATGTAGACAATTTTTCTAAAAATTTTTTGAGTTTTTCATTAGAAATTCTCAACTCATTTATAAGCTCATTTAGAGTATTGTACTCATCTTCTAGTTTCAAGCACTTCTTCCTATAGATTTTTACTTGTGACTTGTTCTTGTCACATCTCATGGTTAGAGCCTCTAGAAGCTCTTCATCTATTTCATCAAATTCAAAATCAAAATTAGAATGAGAAGAAGTACTTACCTCATTTGAAAGATTTTCTTATGTTGTGAAGCTTATGTTAGCAACCTATCCTTCTTCTTCTTCTTCACTTGAGCTATCATCCCAAGTTGCTGAAAAACTTTTCTTCTTCTCCTTGTCCCATCTCTTCTTCTTCTTTAATTTGGGACATTCATACTTGATGTGGCCTTTCTTGCCATATTCATAACAAGTGACTTCGTTGGATTTCTCTCTTAGATTAGGAGCTGTCTTCTTGAAGATTTTTCTTTCCTTTCTTCTCTTGATCAACTCCTTTGTCCTCCTTAAGAGCATTGCTAGCTCCTCCTCTTCCTTGTCACTTTCTTCATCACTTGAGGTGATCTCTACCTCCTTCTCTTTTGTTGAAGCTTTAAGAGCCATGGTTTTTCTTTCTTTCTCTAGTTTGTCTCCTTGGCCTCTTAGCTTCTTCATTTATTCATCTTTTTGTAAGGCCAACTCATGAGTTAAGAGTTTACCTATCAACACATTGGTTGGAACCTTTCCAATTTTTGGATTTGACTCTTGTACGCTGCAAACTCTAGCACCAAATTTATCTAGAGGTAGAGTTTTAAGGATTTTTGTGTTTACCTCATAGATAGTAAGAGTTCTTCCAAATTTCTTCATGTTGGTGATAATGGACAAGAGCCTGTTTGTCATTTCTATGATGCTCTCATTGCCTTTCATCATGAAGAGTTCCCATTCTATGACATACATTTCCAAATGGCTTGACTTGACTAGAGTTGTGGCTTCATGATAGTTCTCTAGAGTCTTCCAAATGGCATTAGCTGTATAACAGTGTTGCACTCTTTCAATCTTTTCTCTAGAGAGTGAGCTTAGAAGAATGGTCATTGCTCTCTTATTCTTGCCATTTGATTTCTGGTGTGCTTCAACCCATTTGTCCCCTAGGATTAATTCTTCATTACCATCCACAACCCTAGTGGGTGGCTTCCATTCCTTGATGACCACATCCCAAAGGTCCACTATATCTATGTCAAGATAGATTTCCTTCCTATACTTCCAATGAGTATAGTCGGTTCCATCAAAGTGTGGCCTTAGGTGTGAGTGAATTGCTTCCTGTGCCATGATCTTGTTTCACCTAATGAAGGTTTGATATGTGAAAACCTTGCTCTGATACCACTTGTTGGCCTTTGGCACCTAAAAGGAGGGTCGAATTGGTGTATGAAAATTTCTAAAAACAAAGAAGTGAGGAGGAAAAATGAGAAGATTAAGACAAGTGATTTATAGTGGTTCAGGTATTAACCAACCCTACGTCCACTCCCCAATTCACCAATTGGGTATTTCACTCAATCATTAGTGTTTTACAAGCTGACACTCAACTTAGTGTTTAAGCTCACACCAAACCTTACAACTTGTGTTTTACAAGCTCACACTAAAACCTTTTACAAGTGTTTTCAAGGATCACACTAAAACCTATCATAAGTGTTTTCAAGGCTCACACTAAAACCTATCTCGATGTATTTTATAGGTTCACACAACAACCTTACAATATGGTGTTTAATGCTCACACCCAACAATTAACAATCTTATAAAGAAAATTTAAAGAAATGAGTAGCAAAGATTGAGGGCTATTCTCTTGATTATGAATTTCTTAACCCTTTCATTTATTAATGTTTGGTGGAGTATTTATACCCAAATTCCACCAATGAGACTCATGGCTAGTTTAACGGCTAGTTTAACAGCTAGTATAATAACTAGTATAACAGCTAATTTAACGGCTAGTCCAACTGCTATTCCATGTGTCCGCTTCCCATTGGTGATTTCTAATTTTCCTTATGAAAGTCAAAAGTTACGGCTTTATGTCTAACGACTAATATAATAGCTAGTTCATATGGTAACTTTTCATTAGTGCTTCAGGAAAATATAGCCATTGTGTTTCTTCAGCCAGCATAAGTCGCGGTCGCGATTTTCATTGTACAGACCACGATCCTGACTGCGAAATAACCTGCCAAATGTGCAACTTTCACTTCTCAAATCGCGGTTGCTACCAACATGTAGCCTTCACGATTTTTGACTTCTAACGGCTTCCTAAGACACTTGTCAAGCTCTGATCGTGGACTTCTTTCCCTTTTGAAGCTTTTTGTAATTCGCGGTCGTGACTCCAATATGACACAGACTGCGAATTCATCTGTCATTTTTTTTTTGCTTCATTTTGCTTGTTCACGACCGAGAATGACTCTGCAATTTAGCCTGTTTGATTTTTGGCAAGTCTTCTCAAGAGTCACGGGCGCGAATCCTTGATTGCGATTGCGAGTCACTTTCGAGTTAGAGAGATTTTCTTTCAGCTTAACTTGAGAAACTTATTTTTCTACAAAATCAACACTTAATAAAAACATTAGTAATGATCAATCTCCTTTGTCAAGATCAAAAGAGTTCTAGACTTAGGATTAACCATCCTAGTCCAAGATTCATAGTCTTAACCCTTGTTTATTTCAAGAGTTCGAGATTGAGTGTGCATGCTTAATATTTATCCATATTGTTTGTCACCTTATAGTCTAACTTTTTAGCTATAGGGAAGAGCTCCCCTTTTGGCAAGATCAAAATTACCCATACACCTACACCTTTCATACTTACATCCCCATTAAAGTGTACTCTCAATGCTAAGGCTCAAGTCCCATAGTCCTTGTTCCAGGAATTGGGAAAATTCATATTCTCCTTCTTTAAGAGGATGTTGTGTAGAATACTCTGAAACTGCCCACCTTTGATCACCTTTTTTGTTGTATACTTGATGTCAAACTCAATTAATAAGATTAACGATTTTGTTAACCTTCCTGTCAACGATGGGGCCTCGTATAAGTACTTAATTGGATCAAGTTTTGAAACCACTTCCATAAAATTTGATTGGAAATAATGCCTCAATTTCCTTATTGTCCAAAATAATGTTAGATAAGTCTTCTTCACCTAATTATACTTATAAGCTAACATTGCACCAACGAAGCTATCTTCCACTGTCGAATATAAGATCAATTGTTTCCCAAGTTTTGGTGGTTTCAATACCAAAATGTTAGTCAGATATTCTTTTATTCTTTTAAAAGCATTTTTGCATTGATTATTCCATTTCATCAATTGATCCTTCCTTAATAACTTGAAGATTAACTCATAAATAGGAGTCAGTCTTGCTATAAATTGACTAATATACTATAAGTGACCCAAAAAACCTCAGATCTCCTTCTCTATCTTAGTTGTAGGCATATCTTAAATCGCCTTTACCTTATTCAGATCCACTTTGATTCCCTATTCACTGACCACGTCACCTAATAACTTACTAGAGTTGGCCCTAAACACACATTTCTTTAGATTCAATCTCAAGTTATGCTTATCAACTGTCTTTAAAAACTTTTCCAAAGCTCCAAAGTGTCCATCCCCAGTTTTTTACTACACCATCACATCATCTATGTATAGTTACACCTCTTTATCGATCAAGTCATGCAATTAGATAGTTGTCATTCATTGATATGTCACTCCCGCATTCTTTAACCCAAACGGTATCACCTTATAGCAATATGTCCCCCACTCTGTGATAAAAGTTATTTTCACCTTATCTATGATAGCAATGAGAATTTGGTTATAGCTTAAGAATCCATCCATAAAGGAATATATAAAACAAGTGGCGACACTATCAACATGCATGTCAATATGTGGTAAAAGAAAATCATCCTTTGAGCATGCCTTATTCAAATCCTTGTAATCACCACAGCTCCTTACTTTATTGTCCTTCTTTAGTACTGGCATTATATTGGCTAACCATTCAAGATAATCTACTACCTTTAAGAATTTCGAATTCAATTGCTTTGCTACATCTTTGTTAACTAATTGGGCCCATTCAGGTCTCTTTCTTTGAAGCTTCTACTTTATTGATTTCTTATGTCAGTAAGTTTGAATTTTGTGATCTATAATTCAATTGTCAGCCCTTAGCATGTCTTCATTTGTCTAGGCAAATACCCTTTAATATTTCTTAAGTAGTTGCTTAAACTTTCTCTACTCTTCTAGTGTGACATCACTAGCGATAAGCAAGATCCTTGGATTTTCCTATGAGTCAAGACTAAATGTAGTGGTATGCAAAAAAATTTATGTTAAATATGCTCACAAAATGATGAATGTTATGTACACTACTATTAGGAAACACATCACACAAGTAAGCAAACTCATCATTCATTGCCTTAAACTTAGAAAGAAATACATCATCATCCTTAAAAAGGCTAGAAATAATGACGTCAGTAATAGTGTGAAAGTCAACTTCATTTCATTAGTTGATAGGAGTTTCATCTATTTGAGCTTTTTCCTCTTCTTCACCCTTTACTTCACCAGTTAGAACCCTAAGATCAATATTTTACAAAGGGTATGCCTTTTTCCTATTCTTTGCACCAGTAATAGCCTTGACAACTGCCTCAAAACTCTATTTCATTTGATAATCCCTTAGCTTAATCTTCAGAAAATCTATACAAAGTGTTGTACCATCTGCCATGGTAGGCTCAATCTCTACCACATAACTCTACATTTCCTTACCACTTACTTCTTCAATGGAGTTCATAATCATGCTCTCGATGTCCTACAATTTTAGCCCTATATAAATAGCCTCAATGAACTTGCATGACCCAGTATACTCCCACTCTAGATCTATGGAGTGTGCACCTTTCAATTAGACCTTTCCTTGACATGATTTTCCTTAGTGGCCTAGAAATTTTGATCTAACACATACTACTCCCTTTGTTTATCAATGATCTTCTTTTTGCCATTTCACAACCATATAGACTAGTTCCATGTAGAATTATAGCAATACATAATTTTTTTCCATTCTTTGTCTCTACAACCTTTTTCCTTTTCCCCTTTTTCTTTTTCTTACCATCCTACTTTTTTTATAAGTCTTGATAATTCTAATATCCCAATTTGCCAACATCTAAGTAGAAAAAAGCCTTCTCAAGTTCATATATATCCTTGCCTAGTGACTCTTTATTCTCAATTGTCTCTTCTTTAACTTTCTTAGCAGCCTCTCCTTCTTATAAAGAAATTTGATAGTGGTTTACTCAAGTCCCTTACTTTTAGCTCTAACTTTTTTATCATAATACCCCAGTCCCTTCCTTATAGTCTAAATGGGGATTACTGGAAACTATGATATGCTAGTAGAATCCTTCCATAAACCTTATCCTAAAAGAAAGTTAATATTCTTTATAATTCCCATTACTTTTTGATCAACCCATTTATCTATTACCCCAGTAACTTAAAACCTTCGAAGATTTGAAATAGCGATGTTCATTGCTGACACAATTTCACCAGCCTCTAACCAAATGGTCACGATCTCTCCTTTATAAGGAATCTTAACTTTTTTATGAATAATATAAGGCATATCACCTAACGGGTGGTACCATGGCCTTTCTAGCAATAGCCAAAAAGTGATTGAGACGTCTAAGACTGTGAATTCCACCATTGCCTCCACTATGCTCATTTTTACTAAGGTCTTGAACACTCCTGAAACTGGTCTCTTATTATCACCATAGGCTCAAATGATACTATCAGAGGCTTCCCGTTCTTTATCAAATAGACCAAACTTTTGTAATAACTTTAATGGACAGATGTTAATCCTAGACCTATCATCAACCATCACACATGATGTGCATCCCTCCCTTTACCTTAGTTTGGATAAATAAGGCCAAGTTATGATCCCTTCCTTTTAGTGGCAAATCCTCATATGCAAAAGTGATTTTACCCGTCTGAGTCACTAGTGCAACATCCATCGAAGTAGCTTCCTGTAAGATAATCAAACTCAATAGAGCCTCAATCATAGCCTTTTTATGTTCTTGAGAGGTGATAAGTAACTCCCGCATATTGATCTAGGTTGGTATCTTCTTTAACTATTTGGTAATAGGATTTTAATCTTCTTTCTCCTTTATAACAAGTTCGTCTACCATCTTCTCAACCTGTGTTTCCTTAAGAGTTTCCCTATCAAGGTAGTATTTCCCACTGCGTGCCACATGGCTCACCTACTTCACTTCTTTTTCTTTGTCACTCTCTTCTTGTAGCTAGATCATCTTTTTTCTCTACTCTTTCTATATTTCTTCATATGAACTTTCCTAGGGATTAATAATATGAACAACTAAAGTCTCCCTTGTGACCTTTTCAATAGTAGTAATAACAACTACCTTAAGAATTCTAAAATCTATCATGAATGTCCCCCTAATTTAGGAGAGGAACATTACAATAGTTTGGGAGAGGGTTCCCTCGAATGCTAGGCCTTTTAAAATTTGGTGCGACGATTATATTATTATCAATGATATCCTAAATCTTGTGTCTCAGTCTATAGCAATCATCAGTGTAGTGAACTACTCATTGATGAAAAGCATAATAAGCATTAGCATCATACCCTCTAAGTAGTGGATTAATAGGTGGTTTCGGTGTTAGAGGCTTCAGCACCCCCTCTTTTTGCAACCCCTTAAATGCCTTAGATAGGGCCATCCCTAAATCATTGAATTGTCTTAATGCTCTTACTGCATTTACTATGGCTGTCTTATTTCCTTCAGCTTGAGGCTGAGATGAGGCACTCCTTCTTCCCCTATATTGTCTTCTCGACTCAAATTCTGACTCTTCATCTTACAAACCTACTTTTCAGAGATCTTCAAAGTTTTTAACCAACATTACCCTGATTATGACACCGATACTAAGCAAAACCCCTTTTATGATCATTCTGACTTGCTCTCTCTTTATAGGCCTTGTGGTAACTTTTGAAGCATTCTTCTTCCATCTTCGGATGTAGTCATTGATTCTCTCATCAATTTTTTACTTCAGAGATTCCAAATCTTACAATGTGACCTCTATATCCAAATTATAAGCATAGTGCATCTCAAAAGCTTATATCAACTCCTTTCAGTCCTCTCTAATAGTTTTTGGTTGGTTAATGTACCATACCTTAGCCGACCCTTCTAATGATAACTCAAAGAGCTCTAACATTATGTGCATCAAAACCCCAAATGCATTCATAACTAACACATATGAATAGGCATGGTTCTTAGCATTTTGGATCCCCATGAATTCAAGAAGCTTAGGCATACATAAGTTAGTCGGTAACTTCTTGGGTTTGCGGGCTAGCAATTCCTCAATGTCTGTTCCCTTTTCCAAACCTTTAGCACTTAAAGATTTCTGCATTTTTTTCTAACTATTTGGCAAAACAATCAAACCAAGTGCTCTCTTTCTCACTTTTCATAAGTTTGTCTAAAACTACAATAGTACTCCCTACTTCTTTGGCATGCTTGCTTTCATGGTACTCTTTCATCCCAAATAAATCATCATCAATCACCGTGGGTTGGGGCACTTCCATTGGTGTTTTCCCTTTGTTAGTTCTATTAGTGGAGGCCTCCCTTTTTTTTCAAAATCTCTTGAAGTGTTTGTTTCCTTCCTTGGCACTCTTCCATCTTACAATTGAAATCGGCCATCATCTTTTCCAAAATCTCTGGTGATATGGTTTGCTCCATGGTTAGGTCAACTTTCTAGCTCAAACTCAAAGTCTTACTATTTTTAGCAAGTCGATTTCCCATTCTATTCCATAAAGGTTTGGATGGAGCTATGATGAATACAAAATAAGGGTTATCAATATGATGCATGAATAAGTAATCAACGCACGTATACATGTCATGCATAAATTATTTTGCAAAAGATCCTTTCAACCTTATTCCTCCCACAAACTTAGTCTAATGGCTCTTTCCCAGCTGGATCTCATTCTTATACCATAATGAGGCATAGAATGTGTGAGGTTACCTCCAACCGAGAGGAGTTAAAGCCTCGAAAGAACATATACATAATGACATTAAAAGGAAGAACTTTTTTCATTACTTGAAGAAATATGTATAAGTAAGGAAAGAAATCTCATTAAGGAGAGAGGGATGTACACAAAAAGTATTTACGTGGCGGGAAGGGGAATCCATAAGTATTTACATTTGGGGGATAATTAAATATAAAAAGGGGGGGGGGGGGGGGGGGGCAACAATTATTCTTAAAATATGGAAACCAAAAAATGTTATTAAATGAAATTAAAAAAACAAAAAATAAAAAATTGAAATAATTTGGGTGGAAAA
>CATIWR010124448.1:0-15444 GCA_949677035.1 Omphalea diandra | reverse complement strand
ATATATATATATATATATATATATATATATATATATATATATATATATATATATATATATATATATATATGATTTTTTCATAAAATTATCTAAGATTATTTTAAATAAAAAATAACTAAATAATGTAGGATATTTCTTTTTGTATATTTATGAAATGTCTTAAAGTAAATATAAACTTAATCATTATTAAACTGTTATGTGCAATAACAATAATATTAATTTTAATGATTTTATAATAATGATAATTTTTATGATTTTATGTTTAATTTTATTGAATAAATCATTAAATTTATTTTATTTAAAGTATTTAAAAATTTTACCCTATGAATAAATCAAAGATAAATTATTTTTTATATCTACAAAATAAAATATTATAAAGAGTAAAGTTTTTAGAATTTTATTCTCAATACATAGTAAATATATAAGAAAAGTTATTTAAAACTTATAGTGAATTAATTCATATTTTAGTTTTAAATTTAAGAGAATAGTTGGTGCAACTAAGATAATTAGTCACTGCTCAAGTAATTAAAAAATTAGTTACTAATCTAAGCTTGTGGGAGTTGCTTAATATTTCTATGGATTTGTTTAATATTTCTATCTTATTTTGACTTCAAAATCTTTAAAGTAATTCTATATTTTCTAAATTTTAAGAAATTTTATAATAAATTATACAATCTATCACGACTTAGATTAAAGAATGTGTCGGCATTAGGAAATGAGAAGACTTAAGGCCTTCAGAACCTATGACATGGCTAATTACTTGTGATTAAAGCCTATTTGTAAGCTCTCTGATACCTTGAATCTAAAATTTATACTAATTGGGTCATAAACATTTCTAATGTTGTTTTGCTCCATTTATATTTTTTAGGATAATACAAATGGGAGATAGGGTTTCAAACTAAATTTGGTCCCAAACATTTCATAAAAACAGTTTCTTATATTATACTATAGTCATTTAATTAATTTGTTATCATGTGATTTAAATGTTAATAGGCGAACATATTAAGCACATATTAAACAAGCATATCCAACAATATAAAAACAGGGCAGTTATGCAACTATCCGACTCTTTCTTCCTTCCTTTAATGTACTTCAATTACTAACTTCAGGTATCTCAAATACATCTAAAACACTTAATTAGCATGTCATTTAATCACACATTAAGTACATTTATATACCTTAGTAGCCATCAAAAATCATGCACCTAACTTAGCTCATACCTCAACTTTCATCGTCCTTGCTCATCTTTTTTAACATGTCTTAATATAACTTCCTAACTTCCTTTCATATAAAATATAGACATATTATTCATAATTAAACCTTAAATTCTATCATTTATTCATATTCATTAATCATCATTTCTTACATATGCATACTTATGCATCATAAATTACATTTTTACTTTCTCCTTATGAATTAACATCTTTTACCTTCATATCTCTTAGTCATCTTTTCTAACTCTTATAGTAATCATTAAAATCATCATCATTTCATCAAATTTAGCCTCTTCATGCTCATCACTTAGGAGAAGGAGTCCTCATTTATGAGAGACCCCCTAAGAATCAAGTTTTGGACCTTACAAATCGCCCTTCCTTACATAATTCATTCTCAAATTCTTACATCATTCATGGCTAACTCCCTTTTCTAAGTACACTTATCAATCTTGGATTACAAATAAACAATCCAAGTCAACTTGTGTTTATTCCTAAGGAACACTAGAGTGGAAGGAATTTAAAATCTCTTAAAATTCTTTTAAAATGTTCATGTAACTTATAAATTCATTTAAAACATTTTTTTGAGTTTCAAATCTCATTTTAAATCTTCGAATGACTTGTTATGATTATGAGAGGGTACTTCATAATCATAACTAAGAGATTCCATTACCTCCTTTTGATTGGGAATAAATCTCATACCTTTGAAAACTATCCCTTCACTTTTTTAGTAGTCCAAAGGATAAATATAGTTGATATTAACTCTATTTTGTATGCTTTGATGTCATTACTTATGATTATTTTTACCTTTTTATCTCTCTTTTCACATCACCATTCCCCATATTTCTATTACATCATCATATCTATATTCAATATCATCACATCATTTTTTTTTTTCATAACATTATATCATTTCCAATTTCTTAAATCATATCGTCATTTTGTCATATTCTTTTTGCATGTCATCATATCATAACTTATTTTATTTAATGTCACTATATCACTATATCATTTATACTATTATCATTCATTATCATTTGCATCAAGTTATATCATATGAAATATCATAACTTGTTCTTACACTTCATCTCAACATCATGAACTTATTCTTCATTTCTATAGATCTAATCATGTTTGACATAACATAAAACAATCATATCATTTCATAACATATCATTTATATATACTTTTCAACATAAAATGCCTTAATGCCATAATACACTAAGCATAAAATAACATATCATATATACATTAATTGATTTTAGTCATTAAATAAAATATTGAAGCAACTTTATTAATTTTAAATATTTGGTCTATCAACTGTTAAGTAATATATCTTAAAAATTAATTGATAATTAATTATTAAAAGATTATCATTTAAATTGTATTGAAATCAATGTGGATAGTTTTTTGTATAAATTTAATAATAATATCCATTTTATTTATATAGAAAAAGATAAAAAAATTAATTACTAAAATAAATAAAAAGAAAAAAGAGTTCTAAATAGAAAAACTCAATAGATAATGAGTTACTCTTTGTATTTAAAACTTTTTAATAGCATAACATATGTCAAGTTGTAAGTCTTTTTTTCTTTTTTTCTTTTTTTTATGAATGATGCGTCAAATTATAAATATATTTTATGGAAGATGTGTCAATCTAAGAGTATAACTTATCTTTTGTTTTGGCTATTATATATAGATATTAGATTAGATTAGATACTTTTAGTTTCAAGATTATTCATTCAGTGAAAAAATTAAAAAAGGTAGGAGAGAGACTATGGCATTAATATAAGATACGAGCAAAATATATGATAGAGTTGAGTGAAAGTTTCTTCAATCTATGTTGAATACTATGGGCTTTGATTCTGAGTTGGTTGATTTGGTTATGCAACGTATCTCAGATGTATCTTACTCCCTATTGATAAATAGACAACCGATAAATGTTTTCTTTTTTGAAAGGAAACTCTAATAGGGGGAGACACCCTCTCTATCCTTATTTTCTTATGTTCATAAGGTTTTTCATTAATGATTAGAGATGTATAGAGAAAAAATAAAATTCATGTATCAAAGTGGTCCGCAATGCTCCACTAATCTTTCATCTATTCTTTGTTAATGGCAATGTTTTGTTTGCCCAAGCAAATGTAACAAAGGCCTCAAAATTGGTGGAATTATCCATGATTACAAAGTGGCTTCTCAAGGCAAATAAAAAAATAATTAGTCAAGTCTGAGCTGAGCGTTTTTTAACAAGTCACATTGTGATAGAATTTGAGTGAAGGCAGTTGCAAAGCATGACAAATATTTAGGCCTCTTTATTATAATTAGTAGGTCTAAAAATGATGTTTTATCTTGATATAAGACTAAGTGCTTCAAGGAAAGAATAGTGAGAAAAAGCATTGTCGGAGTAAGAAAAATACTTTATAAAGTAATAGTTCAAGCTATCCTCATATATGCTATGAGTTTTTTTTTTTCTCCCTTCCATTTTCAATGTGTTAAGAGAGAGTAGGCCTCTGTTATATTTTAGTGGTGCTATGGAGGAGAGGAAAATCCATTAGATTAAATGGTCTTCCATGACGCAACCAAAACATTTAGATGATTTTGGGTTTAAAGATTTGCATAAGTTTAATTTAACAATGCTTCCAAAACAAGCATATAGGTTCTACAAGCTCTAAACTCCTTGGCTATTAGAGTTTCAAAACTAAATATTTTCAAGACACTGATTTTTTTCTAGTTTGGTAGCAAGCTTTGAAAGGAAGAGCATATTGGCATGTATAGAGAGATTTTGCATATGGGAGTAGGATGGAGAATTTGAAATGGGAAAAATATTTCAATATGAAGTGATTGATGGTTCCTAAAAAGAAATAGAGGTCACGATAGCATAGATATTAATGTTTCATCACCAATTGCCTCATTTTTATAGTTGATCTTAAGGAAGAGAAAGGAGTGCAATGTAGCTTTAATCCATCAAGTATTTTCTAAAGAAGATGCCTAAAAAATTCTTGCCATTTTTATTAGTCAACATCTTCCATAGGATACCATAATTTGGCATTTTACAAGAAATTGTGTCCTATTTGTTAAGTCAACATATTTAAGTGTTACCCATGGCATTTACCATACTAAGTGTTACGGACCCTTAGTGGAAAAAATTGTAGCATTTGAAAGTCCTAATGAAAGATTGACACTGAGTATGGCAAATTTACAAAGGCTCATAACCAACCAATTACAATCTAAATAGTATAAAGGTTGAAGTCCATGAAAGGTGTTATTAGCGTGAAGATGAAATTGAGACCCAAGACCACTTATTCCTATATTGTTATTTTATAACTAGAGCTTGGTATGCCAGTCTATTTTAGGTTAGATGTAACCATGCTATAGAGAGCTCAAGTTAAGTAATGGCTCTGAACTCAATTTCTTATCTCTTATAAAGGCCACCAAGCTTATATCCATGATATTTTTATAGTCTTATAAAGGCTACTTGCAAAAATCTTTCATTTTCTTTAAGGTGAACAGATCTTTCACTTTCTTTCAGGTGAACAGGACCAAACAAGTAGGTTATTCTTAATACTCTTGTCGATTCTAACTTTGTGTAAAAATCTTCAATTTTTTTCTTAGTGAATGAGGTCGTGAAAATTGACTGTTTAGCGCTTCCATAGGTCATTCCATCTTGACTAAGAGATATCTATTTTTCCAAGGATGCACAAGGCTATTCCGATTAATCACTGAGCACTTGATTAAGTCATTCCAACTTTTAATTTAAAAATCTTTAATTTTTTCTTAATGAATGGACTTGTTCCAAAGTGCACAAGACTATTCCACATCCTTGAAATAAATTCTCTAGGCTATACATGCTGTTCAACTTGGTTGAGCAAGGGCAGTTTCAACCATTAATTTCTGCCTGTAATTTTTCATAATTCTACATGGTGAATGGGTTTATTCTAACATGCGCAGGGTTGTTCCATACATATAGCTTTAGCAATACGCTTTAACGTCTTACCTTTGCTTGTTGTTTTAGACTTCCTTTGATGCTTTTACAACTAAGAGTCTAAATACATCCACAAACACTTGATACAAAATATTAGTATTTAACCAATGTTTGCAATTATCAAAACTAAGAAACAAGAATCCATAGTTCCATAGATATTATTCCCTACTAGGCTAACATGTTAATAGATGCCTTTGAACATTATGGTTCTTCCATAAATGAGGCAATTATGCTTGTAGAGTATGTTCTACTTTCTCTAGGCCATTTGGTTTGTTATGATGTAAATGTTGCATATGACTTGTCTTAGCATCTTTGATTTTCTTAAAAAAAAAAAAAAAAATTCTTGCACCAATTCTCTTCAAGCAATTTTAAAGGCACATTTTTGCAATGATGTCATGAATACAAATTAGATTTTGGATTTAAAAAGAAATAAATTTAGCTAATTAGGAAGAGATGGGTCCTTTGAGTTGAAGATTTTATTTTTAAGATATTTTAGTTGCTAACAACTTTCAAGACTTTTAAATATATGTAAAATTAGAAAAATTAATTCATTCTTTGAGACATTGTCATTAAGTTAGTAACTAAATGGTCAATTGTTTTCCTCATAAGGTATAGACATGTTTTAGTTGAATGAGGGCAGATTGAGCATATTCAAAACCTTACATATCCGATTTTGAAATATTAAGCTCAAGCTCAGCTAGAATTTCACTCTGAGATTTTATTTGAGCTATAGGCTAGCTGAATTTTGGAAGATTTGTTTCTTTATCTTTTAATCGTAAATTTTGCAATTATTCATAATATCAAATTTTAAATTAATTGTCAAACATGAATTACTTTAAAATGAATGAATTTACCAAAAAAGTTCACCTAATAGAACAAAAATAAGTACAAAAAAATTAGATGAACATTGAATATTATAAATTAAAATTGCAAGAATATACTTTAAGCAAATTTATGATACATCTAAATTATGTATATATTTCGCCATAAAAGAATGCCTAGAGAGCCATGGAATTTAGCGACGAAAATGCTTTCAACACTAAATAGCTATGAAGTAACGACAGAATATCAATAACAAAAAAAAACAAAGCACTTAGCAACATAATAGAACTAGAATTCAGTGATAGATTTTGAATATGTCATTAGAATCTGGCGTGCATGGCTCAAAAAATAATCAGTGACGAATTTCACTTTTGCCGCTAATTAGTGAGGATTAATAATAAAATTTTCTACCACTAATTTTTTTGACTTCAAAATAAAAATTTAAGAAATATGTAGAGAAACATTTAGCACATATTTAATTTCGTGGCTAATTAATGATGAATTAGCAATAAAATTTTTGACGCTAATTTTCAGCTCCAAAATGAAATTTTAAGAATTATTTAGAGAGAGAATTTGCAACAAATTTAATTTCATTACTAATTAGAGATGGATTAACGAATAATTTTTCATCATTAATTTTTTTCATACAAATTAATGAAAATTTTAGAATTATTTAGAAAAAAATTTAGCAATGGATTTAGTTTTATCACTAATTAGGGACTGATTTTTTCGTTACATATTTTCAGCTATACAATAAAAATATAAGAATTATTTGGTGGAAAAAAATTAACAATATATTTAGTTTCGTCGCTAATTATCGATGGATTAATGACAAAATTCCATTTTCGTTGCTAAATGATGATGAATTAGAGACAATTTTTCATCACTAATTTTTTGCACTAAAATGAAATTTTTAGGCCCAAAATAAAAATTTTGAATATTTTTGGATTATGTAATGATGGAATTTACATGTTAGTAATAAAAATTTTCCTAGCTAAAATTTTTACCTCCTATTTATTTTCTTTCCTCTTATTTTTCACATTTTTTTCTCTATTCTTTCTCTTTTTATTTCTCTATCTTATTTTTCTATTATTTTTTTCCCTTCTTCCTTTCTTCTCATTCTTCTTCACCCCTACCTCCAGCTCCTTTGCCACCTGTCGCCACCTCTGCCTCGTCTATTGTCGCCACCTTCATCTTCTCCTCCACTGCCTCCACTATCGCCTCCTCCACATCACACCTCCCTCTTTTAATTATTATGTTAATTGCAAATATATAATTATTAATGTTTTATTAGTTAAAAATGTGAAATTGTTGATGCTTTGTTAATTTAAAATGTGTAGTTATTAATTTGTAATTGTAAACTAATTAAATTTCATTTTATTATCTACATTTATACTTATTAATGTTTAACTTAAAATTTTTATGATGTATTAAAATTTTTATGATGTATTTATTTTATAGTTAATAATATATTGATATTTAGATTTAAAGACTTGATAATATATTGACATTAAAATTCAATAAATAGATAATTTATATTTAAATTAAGTATGATAATCAAATGATTAATATGATGAATTTATAAAATTTAATTTATAAATTAAATAAATTAATAATAAATATTTATTTTTATAAAAATTAAATTTATTGACGGATTAGCGACAAAATTTTTTTATTTTTTTATAATTTTAAAATAAGTTTAGCAACGAATATTCAATCCATCGCTAAATTTATGATAGATTTTCAACGAAATTATTTTTATCGCTAAGCTAGTGAGGGATTTGCAAATTCATCACTACTGAATTAGCAATGAGTATAATAGCGATGGATTTTTTCTATTGCTAATCCAAATTAGTAACAGATTTGACTGAATTATAGACAAAAACTTCTATCGCTAATCTGATACTTTTTTACAGTGTTTATTTCCCATAAAACAAAAAAAAAAAATTATTTAGACTATTTAGGTTGGATTGGGCTAATTCGAGCTAAGAAAATTTTTTTTTATCATGTAGTCAACTCAATCAAACTAATATAAAACTTAGCTGAAAGGATAGGATTAAACATTTTAAGTTTTAGGGTAGCTTAACTTAATTTTCAGTCCTACTGGGAAGTAGCACTAAACACCGCTTAAGAAAGTCAAGGAATTTGGGAAGCCCTATCCCGGCTTAAAATTTTGTAAAAAATAAAAAAAACCTTGGGAAATTAGTACTGTCGCATTTGCTAGAAGCATTGGACCAAACTATCAATTCAATTTTTTATGTCTAATGGAACTGCAAAATAGAGCTAAACTAGTTTGGGTATTCAAAAATTCATGATTTCCTTGACTTTAAACTTAATTTGTTCAATTTATAATACTATTACAGAATAAAGTGATGCATAATTTTAAATGAATATTTGAAAGGAAAAAACAGTATGACAATTTAACTATGACAACTTTAAAAATATAAAATAGCATGCCTATGCATTTTAATTAGAGGTGACAGTTTTTTATTCGATCTGAACACACTCGAAAATGTGATCCAAACCTAAAGCAAAATCGAAATGATCTAAAAATTTTAAAGTCATGTCATATAAGGGTCAACTCAATGGGTCATATCAAAAATAACCCGAATGGGTCAACCCGTAACTCAATCCAATTGACTTAATGACAATACAAAAATAAATTTTATTACTATATATATAAAGTAGATTGATTAAAATAAAAATAAATTTATTTTAAAATATTTAAATTATTTAATTAAATTCAAATTTATATTTTAAACATGGTAATATTTTATTTTTTAATAAATTTACTAATTTTATTGTATCTTTTCATGTACCTAAATTACAATTTTTTATTTATAATAACATATTATTTAGTAAGAATAAAAATTATTTATTGTGATAAAATAATTTTATCAATTTTATAAAATTATTTAACATAGTTAAAAAATATTATTATGACAATATTATAGTTAAAAAAATATTATTATGACAATATTACTTTTTATATCTAACTTGGGCAATAGAAATTTGACATCAATATATTGTGATAAAATATTATGATAAAAGATTTGGTGTCGTAATTTATCTTGAATGCTCATTGTTATAATAATAATTTTTGAATTAAAAGTTTTGTGTTCAACGACTCAAAATACACAAACTTTTTCACAAATTTTCAATTATATCCAAAGTTTCTAATAAAGTCAATTACATCATAATTTGATGAATTGATTTTTTAATTGTACCTTAAGTCAAAATTAGTATTTTGTAAAGTATATATTTAATCTCAATGCATCCTTATATTTTTTTTTTCAATTAGTTCAATTAGACTTAAATTTCAGTTTAAATTTTAATAAAATAATATTTTATTTTTACTCAATTTAAATAATTTCTCAAAAATATTAAAATTTGATTTTTATTTTAGTTGATAAAATAATAAATCATTAATTTCATGTTTTTAATTATAAAATTCTATTTTATATATTTAAATAATAAACTAATAAAATCCTTAAATTTTATTTTAATTATAAATTTTTTGAGAATATCCATGTTTATGTCATGTAATTGATTTTTTAAAATATTTTGTAGAAGTTTTATTTTAAATGATTTAAATAATTTATCATTTAAAATATATAAGATTGACAGAAATTTTTTAAATGAATGAAATTTTTTAAATAAGAGATTGAGAGATTTATAATTTATAAATTTAAATTTTAAAATTTTAAAGTTTTAAATTTAAATACAAAATTATCATATAAAAGTATATAATAAATTTAATTAAATAAAATGAGAATAAATTGAATAAAAAATAAAAGTATCACTTTAAGTAAGCTCATATAATTAGTTTTTAAATATTTATTAAATTTTTTATTTTAAATGATTTAAATAATTTATTATTTAAAATATAAAAATTTAATTTGTTAAGGAGAGATAAAGAGAAAAAAATTTAAATGAGATATTGAGAGATTTTATGAATTATAAAATTTACCTTTTAAAATTTTATAGATTTAAATATAAAAATAAATTTCTTTATGTAAAAGTACATATAATGAATTTAATTAACCAAATAAAGGATTAAATTGAATACAAAATAAAAATATCATCTTAATTAAGCCATATAATTAATTCTTTATATATTATTTAAAATTTTTATTCTAAATAGTTTATATTTTAAGGAGAGATTGAGATAAATTTTTTTAAAATAAGAGATTTAGAGATTTTATGAATTATAAATTAAATTGTAAAATTCTTATTTTTAAATATAAATTTAAAATTTAAAAAAATTTAACAAATAAAAGTATAATAAATTTAATTAAATAAAAATGAGATAAATTGAATAAAAATAAAGTATCATATTAATTAATCTTATATAATTGATTTTTTAAATATTTTTTTGAAATTTTTATTCTAAATATTTTAACAAATTTATTATTTAAAATGAAAAAATTAAACTTTTAAGAAGATTGAGAGAAGTTTCTTTAAAAAAATGAGAGATTAAGAGATTTTATGAATTATAAATTTAAATTTTAAAATTTTTAATTTTTAAATTAAATATAAAATTAAAATTCATTATACAGAAGTACATAACGGATTTAATAAAAAAAATAGAATTAAATTGAATAAAAATAAAACTAGTATATTAATTAAGCTATAAACTTAATTTTAGGTTTAATTTAACTAATTGAAAAAGTATAAAAGTTAATTGAGTCTAAATGCACTTTACTAAATTATATTTTTGATTTGAGATATAATCAAAATTAATTTGTCAAATTACAGTTTAATTGACTTAATTAGAAATTTTGGATACAATTTAAAATCTCATAAAGGTTTAGAATTTTTGAGTAAGTAAACTAAATTTTTATCGTAATTTTTTAAATGATTTAATAAATAAAAGAAATTTATCATAATTTTACTTTTTTTATAATAATTATAATCAGTTTGATATTTATCATGATAAAATCACATATTAGATAAATTTAATTTTATCACATAAATTTTTATCATAATACATTAAGTTTTTATAATGAGTGATTTTTTTTTATGGGACATTATATCTTTGTTTGTAAATTAATTTAAATAATAATATATGACTTAAATATACTTTTATATGAACTTAATTCAATTATTTTCATTCTATATAGTCATTTGGTTAAAAAATAAATTATATTTAATTTATTAAGCTTTTAAATAAGAATAAAAAATTTTATTCAAGTTTTGTTTTATATAAAATCTTACTAAACATAATTTTTTAAGAGAAAATTATTATTTTTGTCTCAATAAATTATGAGAAAATATTGCATAAATGATAAAAAAAAAAAATTCAAATAAGCATTTTAGAATTAAACAACAAATGATCCAATATAACCCAACCCGAAATATCATTTTTAAGAGTAAACTCAAATCCAACTTTAAATTGTTTTTGCATGTAAGCCCTGATAGGTGACTCGAATTTATCTGAAACTTGAGTGACTCGAACTCAATCCAACCCGAATATACATTAACCCTAAATGATCCAACTCAAAATAACCTAGACTCAACTCGTTTCTCATCTCTATTGTCTATACATGCAATTAACTTTTTTCCCCCATGTTTTTAAGGTCTTAAAATAAAGAAAGGATGTCGTGTAAATATTGATGCAACATGTATACATTATGAGCCGGCTTTTTTATGTAATTTGTCACCTTTCTTAAGATTTAATGCCTTTTCATTGATTTGTTTTATGACAGTAAACTTTTTATATCTTCATTTGCCCAGGAAATGCAAAAACCATACAGTTTTATACCTTTTGGGTCAGGACCTAGGACTTGCGTAGGAATTAATATGGCCAAAGTGACAATGTTGGTATTTCTACATCGGCTAACTAGTAGATACAAGTGATTCCACTTAGCTAAATTTCATGCACGTTTTTTTTTTTATGTATTTATTGTTTAAAAAAACAAAAAGAAAGAAAGAAAGAAAAGAAGATAGACGAGGGTTTTGTACAACCATTCAACTATTGATATGATGACAGAAATTATAATTTAGCACTCTAGTTGTACTCCTAGTATCTAGAGGTAGGCACATTTGGGTGTAAATTAAAAACAAAAAACGATGGAGCTGAATCGATTTGGTTCATTTGGTTCGATTTAAATATAATTTTGATACAATTTAATTTTTAAATAAAAAATTTTAATTGAATCAAATTGATCAAATTTTTAATACAATTAAATCAAATTAGATTGAACTTATATTAAATTAAATTAAAATAATTGAACCCTATTGAAAATTTATTATTTATATTAAAAATATATAAAAACATTTTAAAAATATATTATTCATAATAAAGATATTTTAAAATATATTATAATAATTGTAGAAAACCAATAAATCCACACTAAAATGTTTATAGAAGTGGAACTCTTTCAAAATAATTTTTCATAAAGCCTAATAGAGAAAGAAAAAAAAGTTATATTTTTATTGATTGTATAAACAAAATTTTAATATTTACTATTCAATTGCCATATCCACTAAGATGGAATTAGGACCACGTTTATTGATGTGAACATTGGCAACAATTATACAATTCACATGGAAAAATAGCAAAGGAATTTGAAATACTTAAACTAAAAAAGTCACAATTTTGGCTTCTACTTACAATCCTAAGGTTTTAAGGGAAGAGTTGTAACTTGTACTCTCGTTCTTTTTTTTCTTTTTTTTTTTTTAACAATTCAGTACAATTTTTACCTAAAATTAGATAAGTAATTAGAGGTAGCAAAGTTTACTGTACCAATTTACCTACTCATATCCTCTCTTTAAAAATGGATGTGGGTGATAAATGGGATAGTTATATTTGTAATGGATATTAAATGAGTTTAACTCATTTTATCCTATTAATACATGGTTTAAAAATGGATTGGATATGATTACCCATTTATCTAATACACTTTTTTTTCACTTTAATTTTTAATAACTTTTATATGGTCTTATAAAATAAAAATGAATATATACATCACTAAAATAAATACTATATCATTATTTTATTATAACATTGTTTATACAAGTGATACAAAAAATTAATTTTATTAATAAAATTTGTTGGACTAGAGTAATTAACCCTAAATCTTGGGTCTCTTTTGATATTGAAAAAGGGGATTGATCATTTTTAATGTTTCTATTTAGTGTTGTTTTGCAGTTTTTGTGAAAGTCTTTAAGTTAGAAGTTGGATGAAAATCTTAATCTTCAAAGTATATGAAATAACTTCTAAATCGCGACGGCAATCTAGAATTTGTGACCGCGACTCATTAAAAGACTAGCTAGAAGTTCAGACAAACAAAATCGCGGAGTAATTCTCAGTCGCGATTCATCCAAAGGAAGAACTCTAAAAGTGACAGACGAATTTGTGGTATAAAGCATGCCTCAATCGCAACCGCGAATTTCAAAGTAACTCAAGATGCAATCAAGTCCACAATCACAACTTGACAAGTGTCTCACGTAACCGTTGGAAGTCAAAAATCACGAGGGGAACTTGTTGGTAGCGACCGCGAACCCAAAGGAAGAAGATGAACACTTTTGGCAGAAGAATTCGCGTTTAGAGTCGTGGCCTATACAAGATAAATCGCAACCGCTACTTTTGAGAGAAGGTGAAAGGTAACAGCTATATTTTCCTGATGCACTAATCAAAAGCTGCACATGGACTAGCCGTTAGACACAAACGGGGTTTTCCTCATGGAATTTGGAATTCGCGACTATGAATATGTAGTAGCAACCGCGAAACGACTGTCAAGCATTTAATGTGAAAATCTGTCTAGCATACTTTGATGATTTTGTACCAGTTTTATTGCAACGTCTCTTTGGTTGGTAGAGGCTTTAAATACCTCACCAAACATATGTAAATGCAAGAGAATTAATAACTTTGTACCCAAACTCTTGCAATTTTGCTACTCACTCTTTTCTATTCCTTAAGTCATTATTGGGTATGAGCATAAACACCAACTATATTAGGTTATAGTGTGAGCCTGTTAAAACACTAAGAGAGGTTGTTGGTGTGAGCCTGTTAAAACACTAAGAGAGGTTGTTGTGTAAAAGTTTGAAAACACCTTTGAAAGATAGTGCAATACCCAATTTCGAAGAATTGGGGAGTGAACGTAGGGTAAATTACACCCAAACCACTATAAATCTTGTGTTCCTCTCATCTTATTTCTTCTTTTTCTTTCTAATTTTAATTTTTATACACCAATTCAAACCCCCCCACCCCCCCGCTCCCTCCTTCTTGGTGCTTAGGGCTAACAAGTGGTATCAGAGCAAAGATCATGGCACAATAAGGAATCCACTCACTACTCAAGCTATACTTTGATGGAACAGACTATACTCATTGAAAGTATAGGATGGAGATATATCTTGATATAGATATGGTGGACCTTTGGGATGTGGTCATCAAGAAAGAGAAGCCACCCAGCAGGGTTATGGATGGTAATGAAGAATTAATCCCAAGGGATGACTGGATTGAAGCACACTAGAAATCAAATGGCAAGAACAA
Source organism: Omphalea diandra (assembly GCA_949677035.1). Classification (NCBI taxonomy): domain Eukaryota; kingdom Viridiplantae; phylum Streptophyta; class Magnoliopsida; order Malpighiales; family Euphorbiaceae; genus Omphalea; species Omphalea diandra. The sequence continues at coordinate 935 of CATIWR010124448.1, read as the reverse complement.
GAGAGCAACGATCATTCTTCTAAACTCACTCTCTAGAGAAGAGATGAGAAGAGTGCAACACTATCAAACAACTCATGCCATTTGGAAGACTCTAGAGAACTATCATGAAGGCATAACTCTAATCAAGTCAAACTGTTTGGAAATGTATGTCACTAAATAGGAACTTTTCATGATGAAATACAATGAGAGCATCACAGAAATGACAAACAGGCTCTTGTCCATTGTCACCAACATGAAGAAATTTAGAAGAACTCTTACTATCTATGAGGTAAATACAAAAATCCTTAAAACTCTACCTCTAGATAAATTTGGTACTAGAGTTTGCAGCATACAAGAGTTAAATCTGAAAATTGGAAAGGTTATAACCGATGTGTTGATAGGCAAACTCTTAACTCATGAGTTGGCCTTGCAAAAAGATAAACAATTAAAGAAGCTAAGAGGCCAAGGAAACAAGCTGGAGAAAGAAAGAAAAACCATGGCTCTTAAAGCTTTAACAAAAGAGAATGAGGAAAAGATCACCTCAAGTGATGAAGAAAGTGACAAGGAAGAGGAGGAGCTATCAATGCTCTCAAGGAGGACAAAGGAATTGATCAAGAGAAGAAAAGAAAGAAAAGGGTTCAAAAAGACAGCTCTTAATCTAAGAGAGAAATCCAATGAAGTCACTTATTATGAATGTGGCAAGCAAGGCCACATCAAGTATGAATGTCCCAAATTAAAGAAGAAGAAGATATGGGACAAGGAGAAGAAGAAAATTTTTTCAACAACTTGGGATGATAGCTCAAGTGAAGAAGAAGAAGAAGGAAAGGTTGCCAACATATGATTCATGGCACAAGAAGATCTTTCAAATGAGGCAAGTACTTCTTCTCATTCTAATTCTAATTTTGAAATTGATGAGATAGATGAAGAGCTTCTAGAGGCTCTAACCATGAGATGTG